>APFE031192313.1:17484-283111 GCA_000404065.3 Pinus taeda | reverse complement strand
CATTTCAGTTGTTGTTCAAGCTTTCTTGTAGAATACTTTTAAGTTATAAGAAATCATTTAAAGCTCATCACAATCTCACACACTTCACTTGCTTTATTTCATTTCCATCACATCACAGTAGGAGACATATACTTGAAAACAAACTTAAAAAGTTAAAAACGTCAAAAGCTTAAGAAACAGTTGCCTAAGTACATACAGTACACCTCACTTCATCAGCTTACGAGCCCCCGGTTGACATTTAAAAGTTGCAATTTAGACATCACTAAATTGACCAAACAACTTGCTTGGGTCGACCTTGGGGCGAATGACCGGAGCTGAAGAAACCTTTCAAGAACCGCTATTCACTAATGCAAGCAAGGGTATTGTAGTGGTGAGAATCGGGGTCGAAATGCTTCCCTACGAAGCCGGCGTGGCTCAATTCTTGAAGGATGTGGGATCGATTGCATATTCAAGACAGTTGTGGTGCATATTGCATACATTATATCTCAAGGTGAGATTCAGGAATTTTACAATGGTTCACGTCACAAGATCTGCATCCACATTTTTAAGAAAAAATCAATTTTTAGGGAGTTGAAATGAGTGCTCCACTCCAGACAAGGAGAAAACGCAAGAACGGAATCGAACCTGTGATCTCTTGATGAAAAGGGGCCACAAAACACTCGAATGAGGTTTCTGAGGGCGTTCATTGCACTTGCTCAGAAGCAGAGGATAGATATGGAATTAAGAAGTCACGGGATCACCAAATATATATGGACTGATCCAATTTTCATGGAACAAGAAGCATACAGTGATGTTCTACGGGCTTTGATTGGACAATTTGATATGTTTTCTTGGGATAAAGAGGGACTGATTTCTGATTTGAGGAAATAACGTAGAGTCTCAGATATGGACCACAGAGAACTTCTTGGGAAAGTTAATGTAGATGAAGTACTGAGACATATAAGGGAATACCGAAAAGGCAATTTTACTCGACATAATTTTACAACGAACGCTGCATGTTCTTTCCAGAAATGTGTTCCTACAGTTCAGCAACTTGTAAAAGGCAAAAAACTACACTTTTGACAACCTCTTTACCTCCACATGTTCTACCACGCAATTCAAAATCTACACCAGGTAGCCATCCAAATGTTGATTGTCGTCTGCCCTCGGAACCTGTTGTTCCACCTGGAAGAAAACACGCACTCCAACCGCGTAATTCCCAGCCAGTTCAAAAGCTGAGGAAGCAATAGGTCGATATATATCCCATAGAGAATTTGTAGTTTCCAACAGCTTGAAGCTCAGACAACAAATTATTCGAAATATGTGGCATCGTTAGTTTCTTTAGATCTCCGATGGAGTTCGAAATGGAATGGTACCTGAGAGCTCTGATACCAAGGAAACTAACACGTATAAAATAAACTCAATAAAATAAACACTCATAAATATAGAAACCAGACATGGAGAAAAGTCCTTAGCCTTACAACATTCCTCACATTCTCATTATTAATCAATCCAATGTACAAAGAATGATAATAGTACAAATAAATACATGAGGAAGTTGGTCTCAAGATAGTACATCTATCCTGGACACTATGGTTGAGATATTTTCTCAACAAAACACTAATCTAGGAGAACTAGTTGGAGAGAATCTCTCATCCTAACTAAACTCCCTAGTTTGAGGAACTAACTCTTAATTCTCAAGATTTGATTTATTTAATTATGATTTTTGGATTTATAATTGTTTTATTATGAGAGTGAGGCTAACAACTAAATTAAATTCTAAAGCTGAAATGAATGAATTAACGCCATTGCCTTTCTAAACTATTCAAAAGAAAATTAATCTATGAACAACTATAAGAAGCAAAGTATGATAATTTATAAAGTAGTAAATTAATCCAAAAAGCAGTAAATAACAACTAGTTATTTAGTTGTCAAGCATGCAAACTAAGATAGCCAGTAAGCAAGCAATTTAATGACAATCGAATCAAATGTAAGAAAGTAAATCAAACTTTCAGAAAGCAAATCACACGTATAGAAATTAAAGCACACTTGCATGAAAGGAAATAACATAAATAAAACTATGTTACAATTGTATGCAGATTGTGGTTGATGGGAATCCTTCCATTCCTCAAGGAGAACACAAGAACAGTTATCACATCTTAAGAATCAAACAACACTTATAACTCATGATTTGGAGAAAATGATATTATTCATGTTGAATGAACAATCATAAATGATGCTAATGAAAAAATGACAACTATTAGCTTCCTTTGAAGGATGCTCCTCCTATTTATACATGAATTAGGGATATCTACTCAATAAATGTAGATCCCTTAAATATCTACTAGATCCATACTTGTCTCAACTTATCCCTACATACTAGATACAAATCCCATGACTCATAAAGATCTCTATGATATTTCTCCTTGGAATATGGTCCACTTCTTGAATTGAAATTCGAATTTGATCTTGGGAGGCCACATAACGGTGCCTTGGAAGCTTCCAAATGATCTACACATGTCATAAAACTCATAACACATATATATATATAAATGAAACCATGTTAATTTCCTAGTTTTTAGTCATGAATTCACTTTAAATACATAAAATAAATAACTTTGGAAAACAAGGATCCTAACCCATATAATCATGAATATGGTTACATGATGTAGGGTTTTAGGCTAGATAGTTATGAAATGAGGGATAAATGGTTTATGAAAGGATGGAAATATGGATGAATATGGAAGAAAATTTTGAGACTCAACACAATCATTCACGAAATCTGCATGAAAATGTGATGGTTGTGAGAGCTTCATATATTAAGTGAAAGTGCCAAGATATGCAAGTAATGCTACCATTCTAGTCCCAATATTGGAACATTAAGCCACCACTCGCTCCTCCAAAAAACATATCTTCTTTCCTATGCCATGCTGGAGAAGCCAAATTGAAAATCCCAAAGCCCACAAAATTCCTTTTTCTTGAGTTCTGAGGGTGTATTTATAACAAATGAGGTGACTCTCCACCTCCCATGTGACTCTTGACCTCCCTCATCTACTCTTGAGCTTCTATTGTGACTTTTAAAATTCCTATATGACCTTTAAGCTTCTATATGACTTTAGAACTTTGTAGTGACCTTTCACAATCCATGTGGGACCCTTGGGCTTCCACATATGTTACATGTTCTCATTTTTGGAAATTACACAATTACATTCCACAAATAATGTGGCAAGGCACATTGACATATATCGCATTGTGATGACACTTGTACGATCCATGACTTGGCAATGATGACATGGAACTCCATGATGATGTGGATATGCCAAGATCTTCTCTTTGTTTCTATGACTTTGAATTCTTCATGATGGATCTTTTATTATTCTTAATCTTCATCTCCTAAGAATCTAATGAATATTGGAACCTTCCAAATCAGCATGAGATGCCACCATTTTGTCATGGTACACGGTTTCTTCAAGATGGTTCTTCTTTTTCTCCTTCACAAGTGCTCTCTTGTAGCATCTCCTTGATGGCCTCTCTTAAGAATTACCCTATCATGTTTTAATGATAATACCTACATATGGACACCTATTCATGACAAGCCAACATCAGTATAGAAACCACCTATTCTATCTCTTCTTTCCTATGGAATATGTTGATTCATATGAGGCAACATGCAAGGGTTTTGAGAGAAGGAGGTTGGGAATTGTGCATTTGAGGGCTATAGGAACTCATGGATACCTCACTACTAACTAGAACTATGTAATGAGTAGTAACAGAGGGCATGAAAAGTCTTCTTGCACAGTGATGGAGTCCAGAAGGCAAGGTACTAAACTTGCTAAGTGATGATGTGCATTGAGTGTCCAAGAAGGAAGAGATAGGGATTGTGCAGTTGGGAATCATAAAGATTGAGGGGAGGCCCCATTGTCAACTGGAACTACACAAGGCGTACTAGGGATCAAGCTAGGACAAAGGATTGCATAGAGAGGGGTTTTAGTCAGTAGGAGGAACAAGACTATTCATTATAACTATGCAATGTGCAATGATTGAGAGACAAGCTCAGTGAATTACGTAGTTGAGGACTTCAGTGACCCAGAAGTGACCCCTTGCTCACTGGAACAGTGTAATGCATAATAGGAGGCCCATTTTATGAATATAGTTGTGTAGTTGAGAATCTCATAGAGACAAGGAGGTTGGGTTGTTCATTGAAACTGCGCCATGCACAGTAACTGAAGGGAAGGCTTAGGAAATTGTGCAGTTGGGAAAGTTAATGACACAGAGAGGCCTCACTTCCCACTGTAACTATGCAATGTGTAATTCAGGATAAGAGAGAACATGAATTGTGTAATAGTCAAGTCTAGGTAGCTAGATTGATGGACTAGGAATCAAGGTTTCTCAGTGTGCTAGTGGAGGGAGATTGTTCTTTAAGATTGTGCAGTGTGTAGTTTCAAGAGACAAATGGTGCTTTACAATGGCTTAGAATGTTGTAGTGTGCAGTTCTATGGGGCAAAAATATTGGTCAAAGATTGAGTAAGTTGCAAAGACTATGAAAGCTGTAAAATGACTAAGTGTGGGGTCAATAAGACGAGAAAACAAGACATGCAAACAAGTCGTGAAACGATGATCTCATACTCATATAATACCAACACACACCAAAAGGATACACAGAACTCAAAATCCACATGCATATCTTGAAACAATAGAAAAATGACACTTATTTTTAAGTGCAACAGTTAAAACATCACTTTGCAACACTTGGAATACAAGTTGCTACAAGAGTGTCGGCTGCAACCAAAAAGTGTGTTGAGTTGTGGGAGAGTGTCTAACACATATTCTTAATATGTATTCTTAGCGCACCACTAGAGGCCACTCTACTGCATTCTTTTGCATTAGATGATCACACACGCACACACATACACACACACATGTGTGTGTGTGTGTGTGTGTGTGTGATCATCTAATGCAAAAGAATGCAGTAGAGTGGCCTCTATTGGTGCACTAAAATACAACACACACATAAGTACAAATAGTTAAAGCAATGGTTGTGACAATAAGAAAAAGTGAAAACGACACTTTCAAAAGCTAAAGAAAGTGAAATCAACACATGCCAAAGCAAAGAAAAAGAAAAAGAGACACTTGTTAAAGTGAAATAAACTAAAAGAGACACTTGCGAGAGTGAAAATGACACTTGTGAAAGTAAAGGTGTGCAAAAGCAACAATTGAAAAAACTCACTAAAATAAAGATATAATGCAACCAAGGGCGAGAGGGAGACTAACAAGTGATATTGCACACTAAATTTTCGCATAGATTGTGTAGTGTACTGTCTCTATGGATTGTGAAAGCCTTGATTTCAAGAACTGTGCAATGGTTATTCTCAAGGATAAACATTGGTTACTAAACTTGCTAAAAATGGTGTGTGCTTATGGATACATCAAGAATTAAGCATGTGTAAGCAAGTGGTTTCTAAAAAATTAATCACAAAGTGATCAAGAACAATTAAAGTGACAGATCATGAGATCATAAGTAGACTCCAAAATTCAAGTGTAGGAAAAATTTTGGAGTGTGTTTGTCGCAACGACAACGAAAGGTAAATCCATCTAGTAAACCTCTTGTAGGCATTAGATAAATCATATTTGTCACCCTAGCTGGAAATTTTTGAACTTTGATGGGATGCAAAGCTTCTTGAGCCATGTCCATAGCTTCATGAGCTTGCCTCCCAACCAAAAAACCAAATTGTTCTCGAGGATGGATGGTAAGGCATTCACTATTTGAAATTTATTTTGGAAGTGATTTTATAAATACAATTGCATAATCAAATTGTTTTGAACTTCTCATAATTGTTTCAATTGTCTGGCCTAGGGATGAGAGAAATATAGCTGGATTTAAAAGTTCACAACATATTCCTAGACATCTTAGATTCCTTAATAACTTTCAGAAGATCCTCCCCAATAACTTTAAGGACCGAGACCTTTATCCTTTTGAAACAAATGAAAAACCACCTAAAGCTCATATTTAGAAACCTCTTCCACTGGATTTGCATTATCCTACTCAATCATACAGATAGGGAATAAAGTTTCCATATTAACCACTTCTACAGATGAAGGTGATGAAAATAAATCTCCCAATATAACTATTAATAGCTCTACAACGTTCATGTGATCCCCTGATGATGGACTTATGTGGAAGTCTGAAACATTGGGTTACAAAAATCTTTTAACAAGTCCTTTCCAAAAAAAATTGAGAAAAAACAATTAACTTGTATGGAATTGATATTTCAAAGCTATAAAGTCTTCCTTTGTAACACCTTCCACCCACATCTACCCAAGTAACCATGTCAACCAGGTAAACATGCGACAATAGGCTACTACGATTGGATTTGACCTCCTATGCGACCTTAAGGAAGTGGAATCGACTAAGCACATCAACCAACCTATCCACATCAACAACAAAACCCTCAGGAGACATGTCAGCCACTCAGAAATCTTATCCATGGGTCCCACTGATGTTTTGGACATCTTAGGCCTCAGCCGCTCTCATGTTATAGGCAAGAGAGCATCCAAAAACCCAAAGTCGCTCTCATTGGCTTGCCTAAGAGTGACCAGAGACTAAATTTTTCAGTGCTATTCTAGCGACCCCGAGATTTGAGCCACTTTTTCAGGCCCAGAGCCCAACTCACTGCCCAAAATGAGATGATAACTCAGGAATAGAAAAGGAACAGGGAAACAATGATATAAAAGCATTAATTTGAACAATACCTTAATCGAATCCCTACTAGCCATCAAAGGAATTTCGTTAAAAATATCATCAAAATGTAACCTGTTGGTGTAAATAACATAATTAAGTGTAGGGATCTCATACTTATCTGAGAATCATTAAGAACCATTGTTCCCTCATGTCATTTGATGCATTATCATCTATTAGGCCATAGATACATTATCCATTCATTTACAAGTAAAAACATGTTGAGATCCATACATAGTTGTTGGCATAAAACACACATATAACCAACATAATAACAACATAAATACTCATGAAAGTACAACCATAAAGACCACATATAATCCATCAAAATACTCATAGAAATACAAGGAGAAATAACCTTTCATTAATGATGAAAAAACCAAACCCGGGATGGGACTTCCATGTTCCACCCGGCCATAGAATGGTTGAGCCAAATCTCTCTTCATCCATTCACTCATGTGCCATATTCCAAGCATGAATGTCGGACTCAAACAAAAATAGCCAACTAGGGCATACAGAGGCTTAAACCACCTCACCTTCATCCATAGAAACCAGGATTTACCGTAATCCATCCTGGATAACTAGGCCAACACAATGAACACATCATAACAGGATTTACCGTGATCTCCACCTAATAACTAGGCCAAACAAGAATGGATGCCACCGGATTTCTCCACCTACACTGTGAGGAATTTTCTTGCCTCCTAGTCTCTTAGGCTTTACCACAATCCAAACCCAAATCACTAGGCCCTAAACCGAGACCCACACTCCAGGATTTACCGCATATCCCAAACCCAGGATTACTAGGCCCAACGAAGAGAAAACCACCTCTTTGCTTTACCATATATCCTTCCATTCACCGTCAAGGATTCCTAGACCATCCGAGGCAACATAAAATCTTTCTTTACCGCAAACCACAATCTGGTTCAGGGGTTACTAGGCCATGTGTTATATCACTTCAGAGATCTACCTCACTTAGTTTCAAATCCATCCAACGGTCCACCTCAACCAAAACATGAGAACCCCATCACACCATGTTTATCCATAAATGGAAAGGCTAGGATGAAAATATTGTTACACCTAGAAAAAACCATGCCACAACAGCAAAGAACCACATGCAATACCATGCATTCCAAATCTAGCAAGGAAAATACACATGCAAATTGATACATGTAATGAGTCATATTGTAGTTTCTTGATCTGGCCTTTCCCCGCTTGATCTTTTCTTCCTCTTGCCTTATTTTCCTTTCTTGCTCCAATGCCAAAATGCTCAAGAAAATTGTAAGTGTCCAAGAGTGAAAGAGATAGAGATAATAATGAGAGAGCTCGAAAACTCAACTGACAAAAGGTTACCAACTGATCCTCAAAATCCATTTTATGAATGAGGCCTCTATTTTCTTCATTTTCCATTATCTTCCTTCATTTTCCTCCTCGCATACAACCTGTGACCTTTCACCTCCCTTTTCTCCTAATTTCTATTATTTTCATAAATAAATGTGCCAAAAATGCCATTTTCCCTTTCCAAAGCCTTAGTCATTTCCTTTGCCAATTTCCTAGGAATTAACCAACCAAATGAACACCCCCTACAATGTCTTTCCCAACATTCAACTTGGAATAATTGTCCCATCAACCATGGTTATTATTTTTGCCTTTATTAACTTTTATTACACGGAATTTTCACCATAGTTGTTATAGAACCCTCCCCTTTGGGGAACACAATCCTCAGTGTTAGGCCACACCAAGACCTTAGCAAAACTGTTAAAAATCAAACCTACTGCCCATGGAGCTTTATAACATAGCTCGATGCAATATTTGCAATGATCACCCGGCTGAAAAGAAAATTGACATCATAACATAATAATATGATGTCTTAATCACATGACACCCATACCGCTTATTGGAGCTTTATAACTTAGCTCATGGTAGTGTTTACATCCATATACATATGTACATATAGAAAAATCATCAAAACATATACCAAAATCAGACCAAAACACCAAGCCAAAACTGCTTTGCCTCAACCAGTAAACAAGGAAGGATACACAACTCACATCTGATCTTCCATCTCCCATTTAGCTTCATTGGGCCCAAAGTGCTTCCATTTAACTTTAACTTGCTTGATTTCTCGGTTCTATAGCATGAGAACCTTTTTTTGCAATATACATTGAGCCTTTGACTGGAATTCTCCATATGCTTATACCTACAATATATACCAGTCAATCACATGATCAACATATTTAACATACTTCTCAAGCAATAATACATGGAGAACATCATGGAATTTCATTTTTGGAGGCAGTGCAAGTGGATAAGCCATTGGACCAATCCTATCAATGATACTGAAGGCTCCACAAAACCATGGGGATAGCTTGGCACATGATCCAACCCGTAAGGAGCTCTTCTTTGGTTTGATGCATAAGTACACCTATTCCCCAACCTGGAACTCCTTGAACAACCTGTTCCAATATGCATAGTTTTTCTACCTATCCTGTGTTGCCTTTAGATTTTTCTTTATAACCTACATTCTTGTTTTGTGTCTTCCAACATCTTTGGTCCAATCAACACCCTATTAACGGGATCACTCCAACTGATGGGAGTGTTACAACTCCGCCCATACAATGCCTCAAAATGACTCATCGCCAATGACTCTTGATAACCATTATTATATGTGAACTCTACCAAGGAGAGATACTCTTCCCACTTCCGATGTTGATGCATCACATACATCCTCAACATGTCCCCCAATATCCTGTTGACCCTCTCTGTCTGTGGATGATAAGATGTACTAAAGGCCAACTTTGTGCCTAAACCTGCAAATAACTCCTTCCAAAACTTGGAAGTGAACTTGGCATCCTTGTTTGACACAATATTCTTTGGGACACCATGCAATCTGACCACATCTCTAATGAATACTTATGCCACATCACTAGTTGAGAATGTAGGCTTCACTATAATGAATTATGCAACCTTTGTCAACCTGTCCACAACAACCATGATGGAATCAAGTTGTCTCATTGTCTTCAGCAACCCTGTAATGGAGTCCGTGGAAATAACCTCCCATTTCCACTTTGGAATCGCAATTGGTTGTATCATTTCACCTAGATGTTTGCACTCTTCCTTCACTCACTGACAATCAAAACATATCACAACAAACCCTGCTACATCCCTCTTCAAATTCGGCCAATAATAGAATTTATTCACTGCAGTTAATGTCGTCTGATATCCTGAGTGACCTGAATAAGGTTTTGCATGAAACTCTCTCAAGATCACCTTCTTGAGCTTGTTGTTATCCTACACATATATTTGTCTCTAAATCTGACCAATCCATCTATTGTAAGACAATAATCCATATCCTGTGCACCTGTACCTATACGTGTGCTTGTACTACCACCTATATTTGTACCACTACATGTACTTGTACATGTAATATCACATGTACTTGTACTTGTACATGTACATGTAATATCACATGTACCTGTACCACTACATGTACGTGTACCTGCACCCTAATGCAATCTGTGCACAATCTCCATATACCTAACATCCTACTGACCTACCCACAAGATCCTATCATGTAAGTCTATCCGATAGGAGCTCATGGTTGCCAAGTGATTTACCTGTACTCGCCTGTTGAGAGAATATGCCACCATGTTCTCTTTACCTTTGATGTACATGATCTCAAAATCAATCTCATTGATCGTGGCCAACCATCTAGCCTACCTAGAGTTCAGATTCATCTTATCAAACAAATATCTCAACCCAATATGTTCACTCATCAGTACAAACATCCTGCCAAGAGGATAGTGCCACCATATCTTTAATGCATGTATGATCGCTACTAACTCGAGATCATGTGTTGGGTGGTTTTGTTTGTGCTCATTTAGTTTTAGCGACTCATAGCATACCACATGTCCATCTTTCATAAGGAATCAACCAAGTCCCCTCTTGCAAGCATTTGTGCATACTACAAACTCTTTATCCATATCTACAATCTATAGCATTGGTGCATGTGTCAACAAATGCTTAAGATTCTCAAAACTAGCCCTACACTCTTATGTCCATTCGAACTTCTTACCTTTCCTCTGCAATGATGTGATAGGATAAGCAATCTATGAGAAGTTCTTGATGAACCTCCTATAGTAGCCTACCAACCCCATTAAAGACTCACCTCTTCTACACTCTTAGGAGCTACCCACTCCATGATGGATCTTATCTTCTCTGGATCTACTGCAATTCCCTCCTTGGAGACAACGTGCCCCAAGTAGTGTACCTCAGTCTGAAAGAAACTACACTTGAGGAGTTTAGCATACAACTAATGTTCCCTCAATAATCTCAACACTGCTACTAAATACTCGGCATGCTCTTCCTCATTTTTAGAATATACCAGCATATCATCAATGAACACAATAACAAACTTATCCAAATACGAACGCAACACACTATTCATCAAGAACAATGTAGTTGGAGCATTAGTTAAGCTAAATGGAACTACAACAAACTCATAATGCCCATACCTAGTCCTGAACACATCCTTGTAAATGTCCTCCTCTTTGATGCGTACTTGATGGTATCTCGATCTCAAGTCGATCTTGGAGAACATTGTTGCTCCCTTCAGTTGATCGAACAAGTCATCAATCATCAACAATAGATATTTGTTCTTGATGGTCACTTTTTTCAACTACATGTAGTCAATGCACAATCTGAGAATTCCATGTTTCTTCTTTACGAACAACATTGGTACACCCCAAGGCGATACACTTGGCCTAATGTATCCCTTGTCCAACATTTCCTTCAATTGTAGCTTTAACTCAACCAACTAAGGTGTGCTCATCCTGTAAGGTGATTTTGATGTTGGAGCTACCCTTGGCACTAACTCGATATAAAAGTCTACCTCCCTGCATGATGGAAACTCTATAATGTCCTCAGGAAATACATCCTGAAACTATTTCAAAACTGAGTACCTACTCAACACATCTGCATCCTCAACCTCCTTACTCTTATCACTAAAAATGTGTACTGCAAACAATATACACCCTTTCCTATGGCTACGCTTTTCTTGCAGAGTTGTCACCATTCTAACTTATGTGGCTTTCTTCTTACCCTACAAGACTCTTGGTTCCCCAATGTCATCATAACACTCAATGGCTTTGTCATAGAAGTCTACCTTGGTTCTATGAAGATTAAACCAATCCATGCCCAACAACATGTTGTATGATCCAAGCGGTAGTACATTTAGATGTGTCGTGGTAGGCATACCATTCAAATCAAATGCACAAGCTCTTACCCAATGATGAACTTGCTTCTTTATGTCTGTATCCAACTGCACTAACCAAGACTCTACATGCAATTCCTTACTCAAACCATACTTATATACCAAGTTAGGACTAACATAGTTATAATTAGATCCAAGGTCAATCAAAATAGAAATAACTTGATCACAAATATTACCATCCATCTCAATGATGGATGCCTGATGGTCTTCATGCATGTTGTCCATTGCTGCATAGATACGTTGAATACTCTGACCAACATCCCCAACAGTCTGTGCCTCATGTGCACTATATATCTAAGGCCTACCACCCTGATTTTGTGGACAATCTTTCTTAAGGTGCTCCTTACCACATGTCCAATACTCCAATCAATCAATACCAACACCTCTATGTTGTTGTTGCGACCCATGTCCCTACCTAGCTGCATTAAACTTCTTTTGCGGTGCCACATTTTCATTCTCATCTGCATTCAGAGGCCTTGTTCTCTTAGGCTACCATTTACCTTTACCTTTTTCTTCTCCCTTCCATCCTTGCTGAGATTCATTCTTATGCTTTTGTTGTTCATAATAATGCTTTAATTTCCCAATAACTTCCTCAAGTGACCGAGGCTCATCATACTCAATCTGATATCTAAATTTTAATGGCAAACCACTGACAAATCATTGAACTTTAGCCTTCTCATCAGTAAGATATGGTGAATACCTCAATAGCTCCAAAAACTTGGTTGTGTACTTTTCATCTGTCATTGATCCCATCTTTAGCTCATAGGACTCTTTAGCCTTGCTATCGTAGTACCTTTCTGACAAGTACTTCTTCTTGAAAATCCTCTTGAACTCCCGCCAACTCAAATCATCCACCCTGATGTCTCTGACCCGCTTCACATCTTCCCACCAAATGTCTTCTTTACCTTTCAAGGTGAAGACCGCTCCTCTAGCCTTCATGTTATCTGTGTAATTATGCAAGTCAAATAGTTTATTCATCCCAAGTATCCCCTATCATTCCTCCTGTAAGGATGATAGCGATGATGATCATGATGTCTATCAGAACCAAAACTAGAATAGTACATGTATCCAACACCTCTCCTATCTAGAGTATCCAACAACCTACCATCTCTCACCGTATCAAATCTATCCGACTTGTGTCTACCAGGAGACCTACTGCCATATGCCCCATTAGTTCTATCCTCATGTCCATGGCTGATCTGAAGCAACCCTTATAAATGCAAGTTTGACCAACTCTGAAGAAGTATTGCATTAACCTCTACTTGTTTCTCTTGTGTATGTGTGATCTGGTCATTATCTGCCTTACAACTCCTTATCTCTTCCTTCAAGCTTCTCAGTATATTTGCCAAATCAAAAGAGTGCCCCACACCACATTGCTCATCTGATGCATAGGGAGATTCTATGAGTCTACCACCTTGATAGCCATTTGATCTCTTTCTTGCAAGGCATACTATGTCAGCTAAACAAAATCACAATAAACCAATGTACCTTAGCATAATTCGGGGAGGATACCTTGTCTGAAAAATCATCAAATAAGTGTGATACATGTATAACATAATCATAATAACATATAAACATATTCAATTCAATGCATCAACACATAAACATCACTCTAGTTAGGGTTCCGTCATCAATGCAAGGCCATACCAACAATGCATGATATGACCTCATGCATGATAACAACCATTACTCCTTTGTACACATTGCCACATACAACCATCAACATGCATAAATAATGCCAAATCAATTACACATACGCATAGGCGCATGTAGTCAAGCATAAGCAATCAATTGTTGTAATCAACCTACAAGACTGATACATGTAATCAAATCTACAATAATGTAGCCTAACATACAAGAATGTAAGCAGGAAAAATAAAATCATATGAAACCAGTCATATACTCATGATGATGCATTCCAAAAAAATCAATCATCAAATTCTCCATGACAACCTTACTTCAACTATAATCAATCATCAAGCAAATTCAACAAGCACATGGAATGCAAGTGTAAGAGACACACCTGCAACTGACATGCATGCATGACCAACACACATGACCCCTCCAGTCTGAAAGGTGAACCATGCTCTGATACCACTTTGTAACACCCTCCTCCCACATCTACCTAAGTAAACATGCCAACCGAGTAAACATGCGATGAGAACCAACTATGATTGGATTCAGCCTCCTATGTGACCTTAAGGAAGTGGAATCAATGGAACACATCAACCAACCTGTCCACATCAACAACAGAACCCTCAGGAGACATGTCAGCCACTCAGACATCATGTCCCTGAGTCCCACTGATGCTATAGGCAAGAGAGCATCCAAAAATCCAAAGTAACTCTCATAGGTTTGCCTGCCAGCGACCAAAGACTAAATTTGTCAATGTTATGCCAACGACCCTGAGATTTGAGCCACTTTTTCAGGCCCAGGTCACTGCCCAGAATGGAATGATAACTCAGGAATAGTAAAATAACAGGGAAACAATGATGCAAAAGCAATAAGTTGAACAAGACCTTAATCAGATCCCTACTAGCCATGACAAGCATTTCATCAAATATATCATCAACTTATAACCTACAAAGTAAACAATAGAATTAAGTGTAGGAATCTCATACTTATGTGAGAATCGTTATCAACCATTATTCCCTCATGTCATTTTCTGCACTATCATCTATTAGTCCATATATACATTATCTGTTGGACACCTAATCCTCTAAGGGTTGGTGTGGAAGTTGAACAACCAAAAGGAGTCCAAGAGACCAATTGGAATATGAATCCAAGGGTCACACCATGTACTATAAATGTATATCATTTGTTAATAATAAGTGTACTCTCCTATTTATATTTCCTATTTTGTTGCTACCATGTGTGTGTTTAACATGGTTTCAAAGCTGGATGGTCATTCCTCGCCCTCTGCCACTTAGATTTTCTATTATGAAACCCTTGTCAGCTATATTTGAGTTGGGTTCTCTCCTTACAACCTACCATCTCTGCCCATTCTTTCGAAACAACAAAAAAAATGGGTGTTTTCCTTCATATTCGGATATGTCACCTGTCTTTCTGTTCGATTCTTTAATTCATGTCTTATATGTTTGAATGGTGCTTCTGAGCTTTGCGTTAAGCAGTTGAGCATTGTTTTTGAAAGGGTCATTAAATGAATTGTTGGTTGAGCTATTTTCCATGAATTGAATGTTGTGTTGATGTACGTGACACATTTAAATACCTGAATGTTGGTGATTCCCTGTGCATGAACATAATGCTCCTTCCCTAGAGAATATCAGGGTTGTTCATGTTGCCATTATGTTGAGCATAGTAACACATAAACTCCCATATCATCCGTTGCTTTGACTTCCATATGCTCTACTTTGTCGAGAATGATGTTGGACGCAGAATTCTCCATATACATGTGGTGCTAGTAGTGTAGAAGCCGAGACCCCGTGCAGGTGCACCCATGTTAGGAAACTGACCGCCATTACAAAATTTGAAGAAATCATGGGGAGGTAACATTGGATGTAGAGGCATGCTTGCAATTTGACCACTGTGTACGTTGAATTGTGGTGGATGTCTAATTCTGGGTTCAGGAAAACGTTGCATATAAAGCCCCTATCCCTCTGTGCATGCTTATGGTGTTTGTGTTGTCAAGGGAGGTCCAATTTCCAGATCCAACCTACATTTGATCTCGCCTACATCTAATAGATGTTGTTTGAGCCATTGTTCAACAACCTCTTCCCCATACCAGTAGTACAAGTCCTATTCATCAGTCCAAACAAGCTGAAATTCTTGTCTGCATCTGTCTTACTTTCAAGAACATTTAAAGCTTGTAGTGATGCAGCGTCCAACCACATGTAGCTATCCAAGCTATATTGTTGTATGTTAAATATCCCATAATTGTTATCATTTGCAAGAAAAATTGTATAAGAGAGGTAGAAGAATTGTACAAGTCAGTGCATGCAATTTGAGCAGACCCAACAATCAATATGTTGGGAATGAGGAGGCCGCTGGAGAGGACTACAGTGTTGAGCCAAATGATTCAAGGAGGCCATTCAGAGCTTTGTTGGATGTAGGTCTTGTGAGAACCACCACTCGCAACAGAGTTTTTAGAGCTCTGAAGGGTGCTTTAGATGGAGGATTAGATATTCCACAACGACAAGCATTTTGCTGGTTATAATAAAGAAAGCAAGAGATTGCATGCTGAGGTCCATCGAAAGTATATTTTTGGAGGTCACGTCGCTTCATAAATGAAGACATTGAGAGAAGATGAGCCAAATAAGTATCAATCACAGTTTTCTGAATATGTTAAGAGAGGAGAGCCTCTAAAGATTCGACTCCTAATACTTGTGTCATTGTTTTACTTATGTTATTGATTTGGGCATATCGAAATTTCATGTTTGTGCCTAAGCTTACAGTGGACCTAAACTCTTATATGAACTTTGTAAAGGAGGTGAGGTATACCAAACCTCAACTCTTTGTCATGCAAGTGCAAGGTATGAATGTTTCTTTTACAAAATCCAATGGTTGTTGACGGTTTCCCCTAGAATACTTAATTGAAAGGGCGTTTCTTGATAAACAAGTTGTTAATAGAACATAAGAAGTCGATTGCATAGATTGTGATTAACAGAGACAAAATAGTTCTTTTTGTCCCCAAGAGTTCCTCTATAACATGAAAATGGTAATTTCCCATGGGTGCTATAAGGATCAAAAGTGAGTTCTCTTCCTATTAATATCCTCCATCCAGTAGCAATATATGGTGCATTATTTTGCGTTCGGGCTATTACAAAGAGGAAGTGATACATTATTTGGAGCATGATGTCAACTTGAATGGTATGTATACATGTTGCAATTGATCTGTGGTGTGTGAAATCCGTGATATATGTATGTGAAAGATTGTGCATGGTTCATTGGTATCTTTCTATGAAGATTTTAATTTGGTATGGGTATGTTAGTTCACATATATGATGCGTGGTTGGTGCGTGGTTGCTATTTAAATAATTGAAACATATAAAGTCAAATTACAACGTTATTTTGGAGATAATTGCATAAATATTTCAGATTTTTTTGACTATTTTGGGCCCAGCTCCACCTCTATCTCTTGGGATTTATTTTATCAATTGAATCCATAATAAAAGAAGCTTAAAGAACAATGGTGCATTTCTAGTTGAAATCCTTTGAGGTCTTCATTTTTGTTGAGACAATGGCCAAAATCGATGATTTTTTAGAGATATTGAGCACATTAATGTTGTCTACTATTGAAGACATGGTGAAGGTCAATAAAGACACTCTCTTTGGCATCCAAACCTGTCTACAAAATGCACAAGAAAACATTGATTTTTTGCAGCTTGAATCTCAGCTATAGCGAGTAGAATTACAACAATGGAGTCATCATTTTGAACCTGTTTCCGTTCAAAACAATGAAATAGACTCCCATAAACAACAAGTCAATGATGTTAGAAATTCATATATAGTGCCCAATGAAGCAGCAAGGTTACATGCAAATGCAGAAATTCAGTCTGCATTTCCCAAGCCCATCATCAAACCTTGGGAAGAACTTGTCCATAGCAAGCACAGAACAAGTCTTGGATATGACAAGGAGGTTTCCTTTCATATTCCAGATTACTCAAAATCCATCCAGTTCTAGAGTGTTGGATTCCATCATGACAGTTCACCTTCAACTGTTCTAGATTATGCTCCTCTTCCACAGCAACAACAACATATTGTGAAATGCCAACACTGTGACCAAGTTGGCCATCTGAAATATCAATTTTTTTTTATCTTCATCCATGTAAGCATTGTCATAAAACCAATCATTCTTCAAACAGATGCTTCAAAAACAAACCTCCTACAAGAACAAATATTTGTCTTGGATGGATCGCTTCTTGGCAATGGGCTTCAACAGCCAAGAAAATATTTGACTCATACAACAGGATTTGTTCTCAAATATTAAAAAGTCTTGTAGTTGAGATCTCTTCATCTTCTCACCTTGTATTTGACAGGGGGGGAATGATGGTCATCTACAAGCTTCAAATCCACATCAAGCCAGTGTGAGCCACAACCTGCCATACCAGATTCAGAGTTGTAGCCAGAGATAAAGATGCCCCTGAGAATGCCTTCAGTCGATGATACCTCTTCAAAGAATTGGGGACACTTCCTCTAGCAGAAGACTTTAGCTTCTTTTCAGTTTTGGCAGAGTTCCAGGAATTGCATTAAGCATTCCAGAGTTGGTGGTAATCCTTGAACCATCACAGGTTGAGATTCTCCCTTTTATGCAGGGTGAGACCTCCCTTTCATGGTTGAAGGTTTCCCTCTTCAAAGCATTATGATCACTTCCTCTAGCGGAAGACTTGAGCTTCATGCCAGACTTGGAAGAGTTCCGGGAACTGCACTAAGCGTTCTAGTGTTGGTGGTCATCCTTAAACCATTGCCCTTTATACAAACATTTCAGAGAGCACATTCAACCTAGTGCTGCGATGCATTTTTTGCACAATTTGTATTACAACTCTCTTCTTGGACTCGTACATAACCCTTCGAATTAAGGGGGGGAATCTTGGACACCTAATCCTCTAAGGGTTGGTGTGGAAGTTGAACAGCTAAAAGGAATCCAAGAGACCACTTGGAATATGAATCCAAGGGTCACACCATGTACTATAAATGTATGACATTTGTTAATAATAAGTGTACTCTCTTATTTATCTTTCCTATTTTCTTGCTTCCATGTGTGTGTTTAACATTATCCATTCATTTACAAGTAAAAACATGCTAAAATCTATACATAGTTGTTGTCATAAAACACACATATAACCAACATAATAACAACATAAATAATCATGAAAGTACAACCATATAGACCACATATAATCCATCAAAATACTCATAGAAATACAAGGATAAATTATCTTTCATTAATGATGCAAAAAACAAACCCGAGATGGGATTTCCATGTTCCATCTGACCATAGAATGGCTGAGCCAAATCTCTCTTCAGCCATTCACCCTCGTGTCATATTCCAAGCATGAATGTGGGACTCAAACCAAAAGAACCAACTAGGACATACCGAGGCTAAACCACCTCAATCTCATCAATAGAAACCAGGCTTTACCATAATCCATCTCGGATCACTAGGCCAACACAATGAACACATCATAACAAGATTTACCATGATCTCCACCCGATCACTAGGCTAAACAAGCATGGATGCCACCAGATTTCTCCACCTACACCGTGAGGAATTTTCCTACCTCCTAATCTCTTAGTCTTTACCGCACTCCAAACTTGGATCACTAGGCCCTAAACCAAGACCCACTCTTCAGGATTTACCACATATCCCAAACCTGGGATTACTAGGCCCAACAAAGAAAAAAATACCTCTTGGCTCTACCGTATATCTTGCCATTTACCGAAAAGGATTCCTATGCCATCCGAGGCAACACAAAATCCAGCTTTACCGCAACCCACAGTCTGGTTCAGGGGTTAATAGGCCATGTGTTCTATCATTTTGGAGATCCACCTCACTCACCTTCGAATCCATCTAGCAATCCAGCTCAACCGAAACATAGAACCCCATCACACCATAGCTATCCGAAAATGGAAAGGCTAGGCTGAAAATACTACTACACCTGGAAAAACCCATGCCACAACAGTAAAGAATCACATGCAATACCATGCATGCCAAATCTGGTAAGGAAACTACACATGCAAATTGATACCCGCAATGAATCTTGATGTAGTTGTGATCCAAATGGATATTGGTGGCCACCCGCCTATTCCACTTGGACCCCCACCATTGTTTCTTTCATTTTTTCAGTTTCCTTAATTGTAGCACAATTTACTATTTTTGGTAGTTTTTTGGATCCTGAACTTATAGAGCCAATTTGAGGCCCTAAATGATGTTTTTTAGGAAAACCACAGGTGGAAAACAGAAGTTTTGAACTTCATATCTGTTATCATTGGTTATAATCCTTGGATAGATCTTTCTAATGAGCTCTTATGTGCGTCAAACAGGGATCGTATGCGAAAGTTACGACCCCAAAAACTTGATGTACCAACTTACACCAACGGGGCCCATAGTTCAGCATTTCATCAACTAGGGCTAGGTTTTTCGATGTTTAGGGTTTTCCATTGTTTCTCAATAATAAATATGCCTTCAAGACTCATTGTAACAGAGTTCAAAGGCATGTAGCCACCACATATCTTCTCAGAGATAAGCTACCATTGCCCGAGTTAGTCTTATTTCCATTCTATTTGTAAGCATATTTCACTATTTTATATTAATGAAATGAAGTGTTATTTCTGTTGCATCTCTATATTTATGGTTATATCTACAATTATTTGCATTCTTGTTTAAATCTGGATTAGTGGTATCAGAGTGGAATGCTCTTTCTCTGTTTTTCTTTGCATGTCTCCAACGAGGTCGAGGTATAAGGAGTTAGGGCTCAATCTGGTTGAACCTTTGCAAGATCAACCTGGGAAACCCTAACGGATGCCCATGGGGGAAGAAAAGAAAGACGAGGGAGCAGGAGATCCTATCAAAATATTGCTTGAGGAGGCCCTCGAGAAGAAAAGGAACACGATGTTGGATAACTTTTCTCAGATCCTTCAATGGTTGCCCACCGACGGCACATCCACATCCAACAACCACTCTGGAGGCGCCACTCCTTTTAAGGTACAAGTAAAATTTGACATTCCCATATTTGAGGGCCAAATAGATGCATATGTCGTAGGTAAATGGTTAAATATGCTAAAAGGATATTTCTATGTTCATGATTTTTCCAATTGGGAAAATATTACTTTTTATCTTCTCAAAGTCGCCCCCACGTCAAGGACTGGTGGGAAACCTACTGTGAGAAGAAGGACGAAAGTATGCCCTCATTATTTTTAGCTACACCCACTTAGAATTCATTCGGGACGCCATCAAGGAGAAGTACTACCCTGTCAGGAGCTATGAGGATAAATACATAAAGTGGACCATGTTGCGGCAACAAATGGACCAAGACGTGTTGAAGTTTACCAATGTTTTTCATACCCTTTGCATGAAGTTGGGTATCAAGGATTCTGAGAAGCATTTGGTACTCAAGTATCGCAGTTGCCTACAAATGTACATCTAGGATGAGATGGAGTTCCTGGACATTTCCTCACTCGGCATGGTGTATCGATACACTGTCAAGATCGAGCAAAAGCTTAAACAGAAAAAGTGAGACTTCAGATCTGTGAATCCGAAGAAGGGGAAAGGTGCCCCCAAACCACAAAATAAAGGACAAAGCCAAGGCGGGGTAGCCCAGGAAAGTGGTGTGAGTTCCATAAGAGCTCCACTCACAACATAAGAGAGTGTCGGGCCAAGCAATCACTGGTGGTCGACCTGAAGGCTTCTGAATCAGATGCATGTTCCAACTTTGAGTTAGATCCCGACAAGAGGAATGACAAAGGGAAGCAGATTATCGATGTGGAGCCCAACACCATTGTTGTCACCATGAAGATCCAGAAGGAGGAAACTAAAGATCCAGAGGAGGAGGAATGCCTCTTCCACTCCTAGATGTGGGTAAAGGGTTTCCCGCTACAATTCATTTTCGACAGCAGCAGCCAAAAGAACCTCATATCGACAGAGGTCGTGAAGCAGTTGGGCTTACTGACTGCAACACACCCACAACCATATACCATTGGGTGGCTTCACAAAGGACGATATCTTTGTGTCAGCCAATAGTGTTGCCTTCCATACAGCATCAAGCCCTTCACAGATGAGGTATTATGTGACATTTCTCCTCTTAATGTTTGTGATGTATTATTATGCCAACCATAGTTGTGGAAGCATCATGTTGTGTATGAGTCAAGGGACCATGTTGTTATTGTTACCTTGGGAAATAAGTTGTACAGGATACCAGAGGTAGCACCGCCTACCGCCATCTCTTTGATCACTGCAAAACAATGCAGTAAGCTTATTTCCAAAACCAGGAAATTTGTTTTCCTGATGATACGCCCTCAAGGAAAGAAGAAGACAATGGCCACGACCTCCATACAGGACCCCTCCACACAAAAAAAACATATGTAGAAGGTCATGGAGGATTACGAGCACATCTTCACCTCCCCTACAGGGCTGCCTCTGCACTGTCAGGTCAAGCACTCCATCGGTCTAACCCCAGGTGCGTCGTTACCTAATGGACCCATCTATCGATGCTCTACTCTGGAGAACAACAAAATCAAGAGGCAAATTCAAGAGTTGTTGCAGAAAGGTCACATCCGGATGAGTTATTCGCCTTATGGGAGCCCAATCGTGTTGGTATAGGAGAAGGATGCGGCTTAGAGACTCTGTATTGACTATCGGGCATTGAACAAGATCATTGTCCGGAATAGGTACCCAATCCCATGGATTGATGACCTTCTGGACCAAACCAAGGGGGGGAATAGTTCAGCAATATTGACTTGAAGTCTAGATATCACCAGGTACCAATTGAACCCTCCGATGTGTGGAAGACTGCCTTCAAAGCCAAGAAGGGCCTTTTCAAATGGCTGGTTATTCCTTTTGGGTTGACGAATGCTCCTACAACCTTCATGAGGCTAATAGATGACATCTTGCGACCATTCACCAACTCATTTGTAGTGTTATACTTAGATGACATCCTGGTCTTCAGCTAGAGTTTGGAAGAGCACCTCCACCACATCCGACAAGTTCTCCAAACACTGTGGTAACACAACACAAGTTGTGTGACAATTTGGATAAATAAACTTTTGGCATGACCCAGGTTCAATATATGGGATACATTATTGATGAAGGGGGGTACATGTGGATCCAGCCAAGATCCAAGTCATTTGGGATTGGCTATCCCCAACCACTCTGGCAGAGGTCCGCACATTTCTGGGTCTTGCCAATTTCTACACAAGTTTGTGTTGGGGTTCTCTCATATCACCTGGCCCTTGAGTCAAGTCACCAAGGGAGGAGTGAAAGGAAAATTATTTTGGTCTGAATCTCAACAGAAGGCATTCGCAGAGTTGAAAAATCGCCTCTGCTCTGCACCACTGCTCACATTACCAGACTTACAACAACCATTTAAGATCGAGACAGATGCCTCTGACTATGCTATTGGGGCAGTCCTTACTCAACAGGGGCATCCAGTGGCATATCACAGTGATACCCTTTAAGAAACATTCTGGAATTATCCCACTTATAACAAAGGGATGTATTCCATTGTGCAGGCCAGCCGACAATGGAAGCATTACATTTTGGGGAAGGAAACAGTCATCCACATAGACCACCAACCCCTACAATTCATACAGACGCAAGGGAAGTTACATAATGATCGTCATCAGAAGTTATCCACATACCTACAACAGTTCCATTTAAATATCAAGTACAAGAAGGGCAGCATGAATAGTGTTGTAGACTACCTCAGCCGACCCCCGATCATGGTGTTAACCACCGTTCTCAACTCTTGTGGGCATGAGTCTTCTGATTGGCCACTTTGATACAAAAGTGACCCAGAATTCGACCACACATACCAGACGCTCTTGGAGGGTTAGCAAGTGCCATATTTTCACCTCCAAGATGCATTGTTATGCCACTTGGGACACCTTTTTGTTCCTTCAAGTGAGTGTTCCACGATGATTTGGGAAGCGCACCATAATCCGATCGTTGGACATTTCGGGGTTGAGAAAATAGTGGCAGTACTGTAGAAGTATTTCTATTGGCCGAATCTTTGACAAGATGTCAGGAAGTACACCATATCCTGCACTCCCTGTGCCATTTCCAAAATGACCATCAAGAAGCAAGGCCTCTATACTCTGTTGCCTACCCCCAGTTGACCTTGGGAATCCATTTCCATGGATTACATGTCAGACCTTCCTTCTATTAAGCATGGAAATGACTTTGGTTTTGTGGTTGTCGATAGATTCACAGTAAAAGAAGAATATCACAGCCTGCAAGAAGAATATCATAGCAAAAGAAGAATATCACAACCTGCAAGAAGAATATCATAGCCTGCAAGAAGAATATCACAACAAAAGCCTATTAGCACTTTTTAATTTTCCGAGGTTATGAAGAGAAAATCACAAAGTTAACCACAAAACCACTTTGGAGCTTAGGATCTAGCCTTCCTAAACTCAAAGAGGGATATCTCTATCATAATTAACTTTGTTGTATTTAGATATTAGGCTAGTTATGAAAGTTCAGAGTTTGATTTTAAAATTTGTTTGGTTGATTAAATGCGTGAAACTTCCATTGGGTCATGGAATCTATGAACTTAACAGGGATCTGCCTCAGATTTTCAAAGGAGTCTCATAGGGCAAGGTAGTTGAACTAACTGGATATTTTAGATTTAAATGAAATCTAATAGAAGAAAAGATATAGGTTCAATTGAAGATAAAGAGCAGTTAAGAATTCTTTAACTTGATATCAAAAGAAACCATTTAAATTATCCACAGCTAGAATTAGAGTGTATCTTTCAACAAATTGTGTTCATCAACTTTCTGTAAAATAGTTCAGATTTAAGAACACATAAGTATGGAAACAAAGAAATAAAGACATAGACAGTGAGAGAAGCACTTCACAAAATAGTCCAACGCATGAATCCTGTGAAGAATGTCCTTTTTATTACTGATCAACCCGTCAAATGGAAATAGTAAAATAGATTTTTGGAATGCAAAAATCAACTCTTCATACTTCAAAAAGAGAAGTATTTATAAGTTATTTATAAAATATCCTCTCAAAACTAACCAAAATGTATTTTAGGAATTCCTAAACATAATCTATCTAGTTGTTACAATAATTTAGGAAAATTGAAACTGTTGAATTGGTGGCACTAGATTTGTGGAACTGTTGAATATCTGGCCCTTCGAATCCTATTGTGTTGTTGATGTTGAGCTATACAAAAAAATCATCTTCTTACTCCAGTAACTTGCACAATGGATCCCAACGTTGTTCACTAGGGTTGAATGCCTTGAGCAACTTCCGTAGACCTCGTCTGCGTCAGTATATTTTGCAAAAGTTGGTTTGGAAAGAAATATGTGCTTGATTTCATACTCGATGTCTAAATCACATGTTAATGCCTCTAAAAACTCTTTCCTTATTATGCTACCTTTCACTCTTGCAAACTTAGAATCGTCTTTAGCAATGGTCATCAATTTTTGGCTGTAATCTGACCATGTGTTGAGCTTGTCATTTATCACTAATAAACTAGGAAGTCCCTTTTTGTAGAGGACTTCCAATTTGCTGAAGAACCTATGCACACTTATGTCCAAAACTTAACATTTTTCTTTCAGCTGCCTCATCAAATTCCTTTTGGTCGACACCTTTTTTAGCTCTAGTATGGTCTCATTCTGTCCTCAATCTCCAGTTCTTCTAGATCATGCTTGTTTTTGGAATTGAGGAACTTGATGAGCTATGTAGCTTCACTGAGTTTATCACCCAACTACTCTTTGATTTCTTCAATGGATTCATTAAATTTCTCAATTAATTCCTTCTACTCAAATATGATTTGTATAGATGGCCAAATTTCTATCATGGCTTCATTTATCCTTTTCCAAATGTTCTCCTTGACCTAGGCTAGGGTATTAACCATGGCAGTTTCCTTTCCTTTTTGTTGCACTCTCTAGGCAAGTCTCTGGGATTTCTGCAGCTCTGTTAAGAGAGAATTCTCATATCTGGTGTTTTGTTCCTGTAGGACCTTTACATCGTCTCGTAGCTTTTTTATTTCTTCTCCTTGTATCGACATATTTTCCGTTGGTTGGGCCTATTTGGTAGAATCATCTGCAGTTGAAGTATAGGGTACTGTAGAGATGGATGCTCCTATAGTAGGAATGCATGTTTAAAGTATTTATGCAATAGGCACTGCATCAAGAGGAACCATAGCAAGCTAAGAATTATGCTGCTTTTCTTTGATTAGTTTATTCATCTATGATTCCATCTCTTTAATTTGTGCACTCTATTCCACCAGTAGCTTCAACATTTCCTCTATCTACATTTTTGTTTCTCATAACTCCTTTGCCTGAGAATATTCAGTGGCAGGGAGCTTCAATTGCTTTCTCAAGGATGTTATATCAGCCTTATTCTTCTTAATAATCTCTTCCATGGCCTTTGAATTACTTGGATCAAAACCTACTTTGATCACCATCTCCTCTAAATATTTGATTCTATTATCTTTGGCCATAAAGGAAAATTTCTCCAGTTTGAGTTGTCATTGAACATTGTTAAAAGATAGTTGCAACTTGGAAGAAGTAATGGAAATTTGTTTGAAAGTTGAGTACACCATCTCTCCTATTTGTCTGTGCATGTCCATCTAGTCCAAAGTATGGCCATATTTTGCGTCAAACTCAAATGTGGTCTACTTGAATTCAATTGTTGATTTGGGTTGAGGTACTTGGGCCTGCAAGAATCCCATGTGCATTCTTCCTTTCTCTGCACCATAGGCTGAAATGAGCCTGTGCTGAATTGAGGAAAAGACTATTTCCTAAATTGAGTATAAATGTTTTCATCGAGGGCTTCATTCCTCTGTTTGACTTCTTTGTACCTTTGAAATATATCCAGCTACCTTTGTTATGTAAATGACTCTGGAGTATGAGGTGTTGTGCTTGGATTCTCTTTAGTGGTTGAGGATGATAGAGAATTAGTGGTACTTGCTACCAAACTTTAAAGTATGAAGGCCAGAGAGTGCAATAGCACCCTGTGTTTCCTCCACTAGTGGTAAATCTACCTCGAAGCTTGTTTTTTATTTCTTGGAATAAATCTTGAAATATTTTGCTGAGAGTTTTGTGACTAGAGAAGAATCCTATTCTCTATGTATTTTCTTAGTTTTGTCTTTAGGATAGGAGTCCCTGAAGTGTTTGTTGGCAGCACCTGCTCTTCGGCCTCCTACAATGTGTTCTCTACCCAATCCTATTGATTTGTATATTTCTCAATCTCTGGGATTTGGGTATGTACATAAGGGGTTGTCTTCCGCTCCAACCTCGATTTAGAAATTATCCCAAAGGGGTCATAAGACCATGTGAAATTGGGGGGAAAATTCATCTGTTTTAGAAGGAGGTGTGCTTTCTCTAATGTTGCTCCACTATTACAGATAAATGTCCCTATATGTGTTTTGATCCTGAATTAGGACTTCTTCTTGGCTGCCACAAAGTGAATGTTATCTGATTGGATTATTTGTCTGGTATGTTCTAAGGAAAATATCCTCATAGGAAGGTATTATGGCGGTTTATAGGGTGGTAGCTCAAAGCAATAAACCCTGATCTCTATATAATTTTGGTATAAATACCAATCTCTTGTCTTCACCTATTCACTAAGATGCAACACCTTTTGAATATCTTCACTGATCTTGGGAATTTGTTGGCCACTAAGCAAAGAAGTTGCTAGATAAATGAACTAGTCAATAAAGTGTTTAAACCTGTACTCCTATGAGTGCATTCTGATAATTGAGGTCCAAAATATTATGGACTAACGTTCGCGCTGCTAATTGAGTTTCTAAACTGCAAAAGGAAACCTATTTGTCTGGAAGAAAAGAAACATATGCACAATAATAGAAGAGTATTTGAACATTCCTTCAATTAGAAACTAAAGGAATATTTCATGTATGACATCTTCAAGAAAGTGACCATAGTAAAAAATCATTGAAAGTCCTTCTTTTGTAGAAAGGGTGGATAGAAAGCATAAAATAGGCTCATCTACCCATTCATCTGAGAAACATCTAAGTAAACAAGACAAGACAGAGATGATCTGTCTGGTCCTTTTGGGGAAAATAGACGAGGGATAAGGGGGTTTTTCTTAGGCAAATAAGAATCTTATGGTAGGAAGACTTCAAAAATTCAGGCTCTCTGGGGAAAAGTAAGTTTCTAGTAAATCTCTTTGACAGCATCAATCGAGAAGGGAGTCAAGGATTCACTGTCTGGGATCTACAACATCTTATTTATACTCTCAGGGGTAATGGTGAAAAGGATTTCACCATCAGGGGATATGATGCCTCTTTTGCTTGAGAGATAAGAAGCCTAGCATTTGAGAAAAAACTCAGGGAAATAATAGGATTGTGGAAGAATAAACAGGGGTAATCTAGATTGCCAAAGTCTAATCTCATAAGACTAGTCTAGATAGGTGTCTCGAAACCAACAATGTAATTCAAAGAGGTTGAATTCACATTGTGTTTCTGCAATTTTATAGTCTCTGTCAGCTAAGGGAATGTGGTCTAAATCCACAGAGGGAGAAAGCATCAGGTTTACCACAATGGCATCAATTTTGGTTTTTGGGACCATTGTGATAACAGGGTGAAGTTTCAGAGCATGACATTGCTAGTTGCGCTGGAAAAAACTTGCAGGCTATTACTCTGACAACAATGGATTGTGGATGAGGGAAAAAGAAGATCGAATTGACACTGCTAAGAGGATGCGAGAACGAGGAAATAAAGTGATCGCGGGTGAGTGCAAGGATTTATAAGTTGGCGATGGAGCGGGACCGTTAGATGAAATAGTTGTTTAGGGGATAATTTACTCTGCAATGGAAGAAACGACAACAGGTGAAAGTGGCAACAAGAGGGTGTAATGGTTCATTGGCGTGGGGCCAAGCGATAGGTGGAAAAGGGTGCGGGATCATTGGCGGGAATGGATGTAGGCTGAGCGGTTTTCGGAGGGGGGTAGGAGCGGTAAGTGGTAAGTGAGGGGTTGTGAAATAATGTGAGAGAGACACATAGCGGCGAGGCCCGGCGGGGAAACTGCTTTTTCGAACCCCACCCCCGCCCCCCCTATCGATAAAGGGAGACATGGCGAGGGGGGGAAAGGCTTGGGAGTTATTCGATTAAAAATGTGATGTGATTGGGAGCGGGGAGATGCACACCATTTAAACGCCAATGACAAAATGTTTTGTCATGCGCATAGTTTTTTTACAATAAGGTCAACAGTTTGGACCAATAATACCATATATGGAACTTTTTAATATAAATTCAATTTCCCCCCTAAGCTAATCTAACTAAAACTAATTAGGGTGCCTTTAGGAGCACAAACCCTTATTTATTTTTACAATTTAAAGAACTAAATACCTATTCAAAATGTAAAACTAATCCAACAATTGTATTAATCCAGATTACACAGTTGGACTAATTTCTTCACCTAATCTACCTAATCTAATCTTATCCAAGATTACATTGTTTGGCTAAATTATTCATTCCAAATTGACATAAATTGAAATTTGCTTGATCATGATTAAGCAGTATGTTTCAAACAAGAAAAAGGATTGTGGCATGTTGAACAAGCTTCACACAATTTCATGAATTTATTCTTGAAAAATTATTGTACTATCAGTGGCACTTCAACTGGCATCACTTTCCCATTTTTTCTTTTATATGGGGTTCTTTTATGATTTCTTTTTTCTTTTTCTATTCCATTTTACATATATATATATATACCCTAGTTTCATTTTTTATTTTATTTATATATCTTTTTTTTGGAAATATTTTTCAATATACAATATTATTTACAATTGGAAATACTGAAAGAACACAGTCAATCATCGTTTAATACTATGAATCATAGGACCCTAACAAAGCCACTGCTAAACTCTTCTTTGAACGAGTGTGGGTAAACTTTGGGATACCATAGTTTATCATCTTAGATCGGGACAGCACGTTCCTCGTTACATTTTGATCCAGTCTCTCGTCGATGTTGGACACCAAGCTCACTAAGTCCACACCTTTCAATCCCCAAAATAATAGCCAAACAGAGGTCGCCAACCGGATGATCATACACATTATGTGCATGTACAACTCAAAGAATCCATGCACATGGGATGAGAGCCTCCCTTATGTCCAGCATAGCTATAACCGGGCTCTCCATAGCTCGACTCGCCACAACCCTTTTCATGTGGCCTTGGGATTCTAGCCACTATGTCCCATTGATGTGGCTATACCAGTTGCAGCTACTCCGGCACATTCAGCTCATGTCCAATCTGCATCCGATAAGGAAAACAAATTCATTGAGAACATTCAACACATCTTCCAATAGGTCCATGAAATCTTAGATAGATCCAATTCTAAGTACAAGCAGTGACATGATTAGCATATGGTGCCACACAAGTTCAAGGTGGGTGGCAGAGTTTGGCTACATTTTCAGAAGGAGCGCCTCATTGGGCCCCACCGCAAGCTTTGCCCACTCTGATATGGGCCATACACCATCACCATGACAGTATGGAACAATTCCTTCGAGCTCAGTATTCCACCATTCCTTGGACTACACCCAGTGTTCAATGTGGACCGCCTTCGGCCCTACTTTCCACCATTGTTGGACACATCCGACATTGCAGAACAACTCACACCAACAGATCGAATCATGGATATACATATCAAGAACACCCGACAGAAAAGGATCCAACTATATCGAGTTGTCAAAGTAGGCCAACTCCTTCACCAAGGCAAGTGGCTCACTAGTGACCAAGTTCAGCAGAAGTTTCCTCATCTCATGGAGGAATGCAACGCAATGGGGAACATACTTCCTAAGGGGGGAGGAATGATCTAGGTGGATGTTGGTGGACACCCACCTATTCCACTTGGACCCCCACCATTGTTTCTTTCAATTTTTCAGTTTCCTTAATTGTAGCACAGTTTACTATTTTTGGCAGTTTTTGGGTCGTGAACTTTTGAAGTCGTTTTCAGGCCCTAAACGACATTTTTTGGGAAAACAACTGGTGGTAATTACGAGTTTTAAAATTGATATTCATTGTTAGTAGTTGTAATCATCGGATAGATCTTTTTATCAAGGTATCGTGCGTGTCAAACAGAGATCATATGCCAAAATTACGACCCTAGGAAGTTGATGTACCAACTTACCCCAACGGGGCCCATAGTTTGGTGTTTCATCTCCTAGGGTTAGGTTTTTGGATGTTTAGGGTTTTCCATTATTTCTAAATAATAAATAGGAATTCAAGCCTCATTGAAACACAGTTACGAGGCATGTAGTTGCCACATCTCTTCTCAGAGATAAGCTACCATCGCTTAAGCTAGTCTTATTTCCATTCTATTTGTAAGCATATTTCAGTATTTGATATTACTGAAATGAAGTGTTATTTATGTTGCATCTCTATATTTATGGTTATATCTGTAATTTTTTGCGTTTCTGTTTAAATCTAGATCAAGTTGCTTGATCATGCCTTTCCCTACTTGATCTTTTCTTCCTCTTGCCTTCTTTTCCATTCTTGCTCCAATGCTAAAATGCTCCAAGAAAAATCTAAGTGTCCAAGAGTGAGAGAGAGAGAGAATAATGAGAGAGATCCAAAAATCAACTGACAAAAGGTTACCAACTGATCCTCATAAGCCTTTTTATGAATGAGGCCTATATTTTCTTCATTTTCCAATATTTTCCTTCCTTTTCCTCCTCACATGCAACTTGTGACCTTTCACCTCCCTTTTCTCCTAATTTCCATTATTTTCAGAAACAAATGTTGCAAAAATGTCATTTTTCCTTTCGAAATCCTTAGCCATTGCCTTTGCTAATTTCCTTAGCCATAAACAACCAAATTAACACCCCCGTGATGTTTTGCCCAACTTTCAGCTTGGAATAAGTGTACCATCAATTGTGGTTATTATTTTTGCCTTCATTAAATTTTATTGCATGGAAATTTCACTAAGGATGTTACATCCTTAAATAGACCATTCCAATTATTCACCTAGCCCTAGATAAGTCTTAGAAATTAGAAATCATGAACCATCGTGTCCCTACAATTTTCATATAGATTCACATTTTCCTATGATTGGCATAATGATGAAAATATTTGGCATTTTCGTCACCCTTTTCTAACCAAAGATCTCTTCTTTTGAGTCTCCATTCTACCTTTTTCTCGCCTATAAGACCTCTCTTCTTCTTCTTTAGCTCAATAATATTAGAATTATGTTCCCCAATTGTACCTAACCAAATCTCGAAAATAAAGATCCTTCAATTGATTTCCAAGACCCTTTAGTACCCTTTCATTCCTAATTATCTTCTCACAAGCACACTTCACTACCACTTGCTTGATCTCTTTTAGAATATCTTCAAAATGAATAGCAATATATTCCCTAATATTATGATCAAAAGGGCCCATTGATTCTTTACTGCTTGAATAAAAAATTCATCCTCCAAGCTTTTAAAATTGGATTTAAATGGGTTAGGAGGCTTTTACTCCATACCAACCATTTCCAAGTAAATGGGTTAGGAGAATTTTACTCCATGCCAACCATTTCCAAGTAAATGGGAAAGTGGTCTTGATCCGTCTAGAACTAACCTATTGCCTTATTATCATATTATTTCTCAAAACCCTTGGGAAACAAAAAACCTATCTAGCCTCTATTAGAAATGTAAATCACTACTGAGAGTGGCGATGAATCAGTAGTGGAGGTGCTTATAAAATTTTCAACACTATTCGTTGACTCACTAAACAACCATACACATCATAAGATTAGTGGATAAATGCAACATAAAATAAACACATAATAGCCATGAAAACATAAACACACATATACAAGGAGACATAATTATTTATGGTGGAAACCCTCAGGGGGAGAAAAACCACTCATCGTTGTCGTGTTGCTTTTTGTTCTCTCATTGTTATCAATCAAACCTTTGCATCTTTTCAACTGGACACCACCAATTAGGAGCTATTACCCTTGTGGACAATATTATTGGCCACCACCATCTAGGAGCCACTATCCCTATGGACAATATTGATGGACACCACCAACTAGGATGTCTCTATTTACATGACTTTACATTCCACCACCTACTAGAAGCCACCGCTCTCATTGAGTGTTGCCCAACCTCTACTAGACTATCCAACCACCACTAGATGGAGATGCTACTCCCTATATATTGTTTTGTCGACCACCAACAACAAGGAGCCACCACTCTTATTTTGTTCAACCACCTCTGAACAAAGGCCACCACCTCCTCAGACTCTCGGAGCCATGCCTTCATTCATTTTCAAACTAGACTTCCTCCTCAACCCCCGGGTAGTTCTTAACAAACGACAAGTTTAGCAGGCGGTGGTTCCTACACCAAGGATCTCAAACCTGGTATAGCATGTAGGTGACAAACCTTTCATATATCGAAAAACCTCCAGAATCTCTTAACCACACATTACCCTTAACCCATGCGCTTTTAATATTGACGCTTTGAATCGACGGGCAGACCCAACCTTTGCAACAAGCGGCCTACGATAAAGGCGGACCCAACGGTTATTAAACCACAATATATAATATATCAAGTCTGAAATAACTTCTCATATCGCAAATTGGTGGAACTCGAAGTGATTCTTCATATGTCTGCTTCCCTTTGCGATCAGCTATTGCGATATCATAAATCGCAACCTGACTCTGCGATTGCGATATATCGTATCGCACTCTGGCTTGCTCCCAGGTTGGTTTCCTTATCTATTGACCTCTTCCTTCTAGAATATGCGGAGTCAACGGAAGCCTGCCACTTGGTGCTTCCCCATTGGTTGATATTTTTTCGACGTCATCTTCTCTTGCCGCCTTTACAAGTCAAACATGAACTTTGACTTGCTCTAACTTCTTCATATGAGCTCATATTCAAGTGTCATTCACATCATTGGAATCAGGATGATGAGCACTTCGATATGATACCAAGTTTATACAGATTCTACCACTTTGATTTTTGAACCTTTTTACCATGCCACTGCTACTTTTTAGAGATCCACCTGGATCAATACTCTTGGATCCTCATGGATCAATCCTCGTGGATCACCTTTTGACATTAATGCCAAGGGGTAAAAAACACCAAGGCCAACATGATCCACCTAATCATGTAATGGGCTACAATCAAATCAAGGACTCCTCTAAACATCATGATCAAATGATAAACAATGGAATACATGGATGAAAGAATGAACATAATTTCAATGATGCCAACACTCCTCTCTACAAGATAAGCATGTAAAACAATGAACTCAACTGCCAACATGTCTCTAGCCAATACCATGCATCCTCTTATGGTGTTCACATGATGCCATTAAGCGTGTAATGGAGTTGCAAACACCCTCTCTTTGTTGTTGTAGCAACACTTGTGCTTCTCTCTAATAAGCCTCCTTGCCAAGTACAAGAGACTACTCCTCATGAACTAAGACTCTGATTAACTTTGATCAATGATGTGCAATGAAGTGCCATACAAATACAAGGCTTCATGGAGCAAATACATGGTTGTGATAAGTATATAAGACTTACTCCTCTATAAGCATAACTATCACCAACCTATGACTCTATGGACCCAAGTTTACATCATTCACCCAATGTGATAGGGATACATCAAATATATACAAAATAAGACATGAATTAGACACCTTTTAGCCCATACATAGTTGATTTGACAACTTTTACAATACATGTTAGACATGGGTTTCTCCATGATCAATACACCAACGAGATGAAATAATGATACATGTCTTTTATAATTGCACACAAGTGTGCTCTCGTTTATGCAAGCCCAAAACAATGATATATTTCAAATACATGGCATCCATGAGTAATGGTATAAGCTCTATATACAACAAAAATAATAGGGGTCCTATACATGGCATACAGTAGTGCATGGCTACTCATAACATCTCAGCTAGAAACAAGGATCTCACTGTTAACATGTGTGTAGCTCACATTAACACCAACAATGAAATCTCTACAGCAAAACTTTAATAACCACCAACAACCACCATGCTCCACATAGGCATCTGCAACATAATCATTTGACATCAACAACATAAATAACATGACATAAGTATAATATTCTCTTAAACTCACTGCATATATCAGTCATCAAAATTCTGCAATTTAAAATATCTTCAACAAACATGTGGAGGAACATCACAATAGTACTAAATCAACTCCTTTACCATGCGCATAAGAATAAACATTTAATAGAAATGTCTTCAAAAGTATCAATAAAAGGCCAACATATAGCTACTCCAAGGCTATCAACAAATATTTATGGCTAATCCAACTACCAACAAACTGAACTAAGGATAAAATCTGAAATACTTCTAACCTCATGAACTCCCCCTGAACTCATGCATCATCTTCCTAACATGTATATTTGTGTTCATCCAGTCTCTCCTATATGGATGCACCTCCAATGGTCTACATGAAACCCAAGATGTGGCCATATGCTCCCACTGAGACCATGAAGGCCTCAATTTTTGGTGGGGTTTTCTTACAACTTCTTTCTCCTGCAAATCTTGATGGGTTGATCTTTGACATGCGTAGCACCTACTCTCTTCTTGTGTGGTTGGCCTTGCATAACCTTCTCTCTTTGATTGAATTGTCTATAACACATGGGAAGCTCACAATATTTGGCCTCATGGCCTATGTTTTCACACACATAGAAGCTTATGTGACCAAGAAACAAAGAAATAGGCTTGTATCTCCTGCTAATATGTTTTCTACTCTTTGCATGTGCCCTGTAATCAATATCCCTATGGCCAAAATCATTGCATGAAAAAAAATAACCATAAAAAGGACTATTGTACCTGATTATTGATTATTTCGTGATGATGGAAATCTTCCTTGCATACTTAATTGAGGATGCTTCTCCTTTGGTTTCTCCTTTTGTTGAGAGGATTTGATCTCTTTCATTCAACACATACACATTATTTGGTGTCTTGACTCCTTTGGTAATGACTCTCTTTTACCCTTCTTTCTAGATGAAACAACCTTTAGAATTGAAGACTGCTTCCTTTCCTCCATCAACCATCTAGATCACACTCAAAATATTGTTCTTTAGACCCTCAATGAGCCATACATCATTTGCATTCATCCTATTTTCACCGGGATTAGCCTTACCACTACCCAACACTCTCTTTGGTTCATTACCTTCAAAAACAACATGGCCACTCTTGGTTCTCTTCATAAAGTGAAATATGCTCCTATATCTTGACATATGGTGGAAGCAGTCGTTGTCATGTACCACTGATCATCATCCTCAAGTGATCAAAGAGCAACACCACACTTTCCTAGTTTATCCTCCTTCTTCCACATGGTCCTTGATTGCTTCCTTATTTCATCACTCTATGTTTCTTGCTCCTTTTAACTGGATGGCCTGAAGAATCTAGGTAGCTTACAATTGGCCAATTGCCCAAAATTTTGGCACACATAACACTCCACATGACCAAGATATGAGGCCAACAGATCTAATCTTCTATTGTTCATGCCGATTATCCATATCCTCATGCTAGATTTGCAATTTATGGCCTTGTGGACAAACATGTTACAAGAATAACAATAACTATTAAACAAACTTGTATACCTGAAGGAGGATCCTCTTCTCGACTAATCAAGTTCTTGCATAGATCTGTACAATTTTATCCTATAGTTAGCTACCACATGTCCAAAATTGCGACAATTGAAGCACTCGATCTCTTCCATCAAGGGGGCCAAGGAGTTTTGATTCCTCATATGAAATCTACCACTATCAAATCTAGGAGCGAATGATATTCTAGATGTGAAAGATCCTCTTGATTCTCTTCTTGGTTGTTGTTGATAGATTAGTTGTCTTTTTCCTTCATTATTGTCGTTGTTGGTCCCATTCCTCACTGCAGGCTTCTTTGGTACTTTGTCGTTGCTCTTGCTTGGTTGTGAACTAGACTTTACAAATCCAAGACTAGATCTATTCATAGAATATCTTTGGTTCTATAGAATACTATCCAAGAGCTTGTTGCTCTTATATTTCTTCAACTAAAAATTCTTCTTATCCAACTATTTCCTCATGGAGACCACTTCACCTCCCAAGTCTACAATTTGGCTTTCTTTCTTCATTTGTTGATTGGTCAATATATCCTCTACTATTTTGGCCTCCTATAACTAAATCTTCAGACTAAGGATCTCTTCTCTAAGTGCATTCTCCTTTTCGTCAAAGAACTACAAAATATTCTCATGATCCCTACATGCATTTGTTAGTGTACTCACTTCACTAGATAATGTTTCAATGACTACCATTGTCAATTCATATTTTTACTTAAGGAGCATGTAATCATTCTCTTCTTCACTATTTGTTGATGGTGTTTGACCCGCCAACATGTCAAGGGGATCTCCTTGGTAAGAAGTCTCAATTAGACCTCAGACTATTTGGTGTAAGAGTCCCAGCAGTGGATTGTAAGGCAATCCCTTGACTGTGATGTCGCACAGAAGCAAGTAAGATAATGATGTCAGTAGCAAGGGTGTGATTGATGCAAAGAGGCAAGGAATGTGTACGAGAGTGTCCAACACTTTGAAGGAAGAGGAAGGTGAATGTGACTTCCAGGTTGAAAGGGATTAGTCCCAACTCGGCTAGGAACACACCACACAAAGGACATCCATAGCTTCTGGCAGAGCAGTCCACTCGAATGTGGCAGTCACAACATACAAGGTAAGATAACATGAATAACACTCACGAATCAGTCCGAGATGAGTGTGATGGTTGATGTAGCAAGGTTCATGAGAAATGTTTGTTTGATGTCCGACAGAGCAGTCGACACAGACGGTGACAACATTAACAACATATGCAACACATTAACAACAAGATTCATATAATTGCATACAAATCAATTCATATACATGTATGTAAGTTAAACAACATATATCATTAAGGCAACCAGAACAGTCCAACTACAATAACAACATATGCATGAAAATGTATTGGCTCTTATTATTAAATAAGTGTAAGTCACAATCATACAATACACCATGTAAACCTACTAGCCCCAATAGTGGAACGTTACAGCCACATCCGCCTGCTCCTCCAAAGAGATGTACTAGCTTCGTGCAATGGAGAAGCCAAGGCACGTTACAATATTGTCCAAGCCTTCTTCAAGATAGTCTTAGTAGAAGCTTGGCTGAACAAAATCCTATACAATGAGTTATGAGGGACTATTTATAGCAAAGGGTGGGGTGACCCTTGACATTACCCTTTGTGACAGTTCAACTACCCTCATGACTCTTCACCTACTCTATGACTGTTACATCCAACTGTTGACAATTGACTTACACTTGACATGACTCAACATTACATGGATTGAGCAAGCCTTGCAAGACATCACTGACACTCGGTCCACTGTGATGAGACCAAATATTTGACATGCTTGTGATGGTGAAGGCAGCGAATTGATGCCAAGCTTGGTCGTCCGTGATGGTGTGCATGCACCTCATGGTAACATCTTGCTGAAGCAAGCTCTTGCCTCCATTGCAATAGGTGCATTGGTTCGACCCCTTCATCCAACTCGTCTACTAACATGCGCATGGTCTTCTTGGGTACGGTTGAACCTACAACACACTGATGCATAGTGTCTATGTTGATCTTCAAGTGTGTGCCAGTGGTCATGTGCATCAACTTGTCGAAGTACCCGTTCAGCTCCAGTTGAACTTGTTTCTTGTCTTCGCCTTGGTGAGTGTGTTTAATGGATTGGATTGCATGCATGCGCACAATGACATGCATGCTGTTGAATCCCTTGAATGCGATCAACCACACTTCTCACCATGTCTACTCCGTGTTAGCTGCTGGGATGGATCTTTAACTTGTTTGGGCGCAATTTCATTTGTGAGCGCACATTGCACTCACTATTGTTCCTGATCCTGCTCCAACTCATTCATCTGTCCGCGTAGCTTCATGTTCTTCCTGAGCTGCTGCTTCAGCACATGCAACTTGTTTGTTACATCTTCTACCTTCGCGTGATCTTCATGTCGCATCGTCACTCCATAACGAAGTCTCCAAAGTTTCTTTCATCATCAATGGACCTACTTGAGCTTGCAACCTTGTTCTGCCTCCATGTTGTCAACAACCCTCCTCTTGCATTTGTTGCATTTGGTATGTTGTCTTCAACTATTGTTCATGATGCTGCTCACTGTGATGCTATCGCTTGATGTCCTTGTCTACGAACAGCTTGAGGTCTTCGTGAGTAGGCAAGCTCATAGACACTTGATCAATTGCATCCCCGGGCATGCTCTGAATGGTGTCGTCATCTATACTCTCCTGGAAACCATTGACCTATATTGTTGAGAGGTAGATGAACACCTGTGGTGCCTGGAGACATGGTAACACTCATAGCAAGTAATTTTTCAATCAAACACCAAAATTAACATAAGAACTGACTTGCAACATACCTGGGTAAATGATCATGAAGGTTGCACAATTATGATCGAGAGTTCGGGAGACCAACTGCTAAGACTGCTCAAGGCACAGTCTGGGCTACTAGGAGACTGGCTGACTACTGGAACTGCGCAATGCACTATCCAGTCTGGTTTTTGACTGCCGGGATTGCGCAATGCGCAATTCCAGTTGGGAAGGATTGCTAAACTAGGGACAAATAAGCGCAATTACTTGGGCCAGGTAGCCACTGTCCTCCAGGAATGCGCAAAATAGTCTTGGAGGCCAATGTCAGTTAGGAATGCTCAAATCTGGAGAGGAAGGTGAGCCTTCCTTTCCAAGATTCTGCAATGCAGCCTTAGCGAAGGCAAAGCCCAGGCCAAGGTTGGCCCAACTTGCCGACGGGCGACTGAAAGCAAGTAAATTAGTGAATGCATGACACTAAGTGATAACAAAAGTGATTAACAGTGCATGCAAAACAAGAATGAAAGATTCATTAAAGGGATCAACATGTATGTGGGTGAGGCAGTTTGTCGGTTGGGCGAACATCCGTGCAAAACAGTTTCATGCATGTGACAATAGTTAGATAGCAATGAAAACTGAAACAGAGCTAGGACAAGCTAGTATACATGTAAACGACAACAAGCGTTCAAAGAAATCAAGCAAACAATACTCCCACAAGAGAAAACACAAAAAGTGACAGAAATGCAGCACAAGGCATGGGAAGCGGCCTTACTCCAAAACAGTTGCGCTGAATGTGCCGACTACACCTTGATGTGATGTGGGATGTTAAAGCTGCAAGGTTGATGTGAGGAATGAGCTCTATAGCATCCAATTGATCAGTTTTAATGACATCAAGGTTGTGACGTGCATGCCAAGAATCTATGGGAAGCGACACTTGGTGAGAGCTTTCGGAATTACTCCTTGGATGTAACCTCCAACTACTAAATATAGATCCCTGAAACAAGGGATGCCTTTGCATGTTGCCTTGGGAGAAGCAGCCCATGCATGCAAGTCTGTTTCTCTCAGTCCCATAGGGAACTGGTCAACTCAGTTGTACATGCAAGAGACAGCTCGACTGTTGGAGAAAAATGTGCATTTATGGCTGGGAGCTAGCCTGGTTACCCAGGAGATTTGTGCAATTTCTGGGCAGAGCAACTGACTGTTGCCCAGATTTGGGCGAATCCCGCTGCAAGGGTTGGCTGGCAGGATTTCGCAATCCTGGAGCCTAGCAAGATGTTAGAGAGGATTTCATAATTCCTGGAGGGAAGGCCGTTTCCCTCTGGAAATGCACAATTTTCAAGGGGAAGCTGCTCAGTTTGCAGTCGAACCAAGTCCGGGTGAGTAGCCTATGAGGGGAATGCATCAACTATGATCGACAGGCTCCCTTTGTGCGAGGAAAACGCTGAAGCTTGAGTACTTGACAAAGTAATACAGTGTTGTGTAAGGTTGGTGGGGGGGCTCCAAAACAAGCTATGGCAAAATTTTAGAGGGTGGTTGTAGCCGCTACAACACTATGTAAATCATCGGATCCATCAAAATCATAACTCAAAAGTAAATTATCCATATTTTTACCTTGAGATTTGTTTTCTTGATGCACGACTGGTTTGGTTGTAGCTTCACTTTCTGATTTGTCACTCTGATCTGTTGCACCATTCACACTAGGGGAATTTGTTCCTTTAGGATGAGCCTCTTCCTTCTTTGAGACCTTCTTATTTCCTTTCTTTTTGCTGCTCTTATCTATCTCTCGACTATTGCTACTACTATCACCACCATATAGGATCTCTAATCTATCCCAAATCTCTTTAGCATACTTCAAATCCATTAAGTTCTCAAAATCTAAGTTGTGGAGATTTTCATAAATCATGCACCTTGCTAGAGAATCCTTTTGCAACACCTTTGTTGAGCTAGAATTATCTCCACATCCTTCACAAAAGAGCTTCCAAAAGTCAAATCCACAAGATAATGATAGAGATTTCATCTTTTCTTACCATACCTTGAAATTGGTCATTGTGAGTGGAGATACTCCTGGATAATTCATTCTGTTTTTTAAACTAAAATTGCACTCATTTTTCCTTGTTTCATTACAAGTCAAGCATTTGATAATAAATAAAAAAAACACCAAAATATCTACCTCAAATTGTCTTTTAAGCTTAAGTATGATATTTATGCGTGATAGGATGTGATTGACTTTGGTTTTGAGTGCACACATCAATAATCTTTTTTAGGCTTCCATAATTATTATTTCATTTCTCTTTATTTTCTATACTCTAGAAGAGTTTTTTTATTTCAAAGTCTTGTAGTCTTTAGATCAACTTTACTTTCATGAATTGATATACTTAGTCTTCTTTCCAAGTTGATTAGATTAAATTTCTCTTCAAAACAAAATAGAATAATCTTGCTTTTCAAGTTCATAGAATAATCTTATCTTTCAAGTTCACTAGATTATAGATTTCCATTGTTATAATAGACCTTGAAGTCTTTTCTTTATAATAAATTTGTTTTGAATTCATTTCCAAGTCTTGAGTTGGAATTAAAAAAAAAACATGTGCAATTAGTCATAGATAGATTTTCATTACATTCTTGCATATTTCTTATTTTCCTTTTTTTTCTTTGAATTGAAAGTAAATTTCATAGCACATATAGTGCAGGTATACTTCGCAAGCTCACGTACTCGGATTGACATATAAATGCAAGTGATTTAACAATCAATTAAATTACCACGCATTTTTGGTGTCATTTTCAAGGAAGTATACATAGGTGTTAGATTTAAATTGCATCTCATTCTTAGTTGCATAATATCAATCTCATTTTAGTACATCCTAGAGGTAAATTCATTATTAAAAAAAAAAAAAAAAAAAGAGGCTTCAATCACCTACCATCCCCACTATATCACCTAGTGCAATAAGAGCCACACGTCCACATCATGAATTCTTATTTTTGCAGGTAGAAGAAGAGGTGACAAAGGAGGTAGAAGAAATGGTTGGAATTGATGACAATGAGGAAGATCCTTTTGGATTTCCCATTCAAGAAACTGATATCAACGTTCATATGGAGAAAATCCCTCCATATGTACTTCCCAACTTCAAAGGTATGAGATAAGAAGACTTGGAAACCTTTATTTTCGAATTTGAAATACTTTGTAGATCTTATGGCTACTTATTACACACAAAAATTGAATTTGTTTTCGGCGACATTGAAGGACGGAGCTCTTAGATGGTTCATGAATTTAGGAACAAATTATATAAGGAAATGGGATGATATGAAAAGAGTATTTTTGGAAAAATATATAGATTATTGCAACACTGCGACCTTAGAAATGAATTCTTTAAGATGAGCCAAAAAGAGGATGAAATCCTAGAAGATTTAGTGGAGAGATTTACTAATAATGTCAAAATATCTAAATTGCACGATTTAAGATTATACACATTAAAAACTCTCCTACTAAAATATATAAAGGATGAATGGATTGATATTCTTAACCTCGTGGGAAAAGGAGATGTTTCTCAATTGCCATTTCAAGAGATTTGTGTACTATGCAAGAACATATCAAGAGGAAAAGAAAAGTATGGAAGATCCCCTCAGGATCTAGTTATGGAAAGAGTAAGTAAGTCAGCATCAGGATTGGTAAGTCAAACTAAACTTAACAATTTGATAGACATTCTTGGTAATTTAAATGAACAAATTGATATGCTAAGAATGAAAAACAACCAAAAAGTTGAGATTGTTACTTCATTTATATTTTGCCCTAAATGTAGAAAGAAACATGTTTTTCATGAATTTCCACTTGATAACATTAAAAATTTTGAAATCTGTGCATGATCACATACTATTAAATATTTCCCATCATTAATAGGGTTAAAGGCAGTTTACCAAGGAGAAAATTAAACATTGGAAAAATCATATTATGTAGATCCAAGAAGACCATGGAAGACTCATAAATCCGATATGATGCAAGATCTTAATTCACATTATGCACAACGATCTCAAAGTAATTGGAAAACACCCTTTCCTTGGAAACCTTGGCCATCTCAATCCCAACTTTAAAACCAATCTTAGCAACAAGGTTGGCAAGGGCCTTACAGAAGAAATCCACCGTATCCTCAATCTTTTCCTCAATATCCTCAATACCAATATCAATGTTATCCATACCATTCACCTCCACCACAACATCAGTTGACCTCAATTAAACCTTTCTCATTACTAAACACACAAGCACCCCAAATATCCATTTCCACTCAACTACTTGCACAACCATTTCAAATCCCTAATAATAAAACACCTCAATACACTTACAATGTTGAGGTATTGCAAAATGATTATCCAGCTGCCATTGAAGAACAACAACTAGAATAAGAAGATTCAAATAAGGTCCAAGAATCATGGATACCCGTTTAAGAAGAGTAGTAGTTGGAACCTGAGATTGAAAGGTTTCATGCATGCATATCACCAGATTCTATGAATGAGGATCACATCTTTGAAGACTTGCATGGCATGATAGCAGGAAGCCAAGAAAGACAAGATTACATTGAATATTGGTTCAAGACAGTGTTCGGATCCCAGTGCTCAATTCTTCAATATTTTTCGACATCATCTCAAATAGGTAGTTAGTCTCTCATATACTGGTAGATATCAAAGTATGTCTTTCAAACCAACATATGAGTTTATCTATCGTCTTGTTACACACATGGTTCCTTTGGAAGTATTCGTATACTTGGACGAGATTTATTCTTCAAGTAGAGTAGGACATATAAAAATAAAAATCAAAATAAGTAAAGAGAAAAATAATTCTTATTGTGAAAATCGTCTTGTTGGCGCAATTAGACATGAGCTTTGATTGAAAACCAAGCAACTAGTGAGCAAAATTCACAATAAGTTTTTGCAATTTCATGATGGTTTCAATCTTTTATTATGGTTCTTCAAATCACTTTTGGTTCTATGTTCGAGTTGGTTGATGTGAGGTTCCTTAAGGCCCACCTTCCAACAGATCTTGTCCCATCAAACTCAAGACCTTATCTGGGATCAAGATCAAAGATTATGTGGAGTGCCTTGGAACTTGCATACATCAATGACAAGTCTTCTCGTTGACCACAATGAGAATACAACAATTTCTCTTGATTGTCAGATGTTGCAGGTGACTTGACTTCAACACTTTCATTCGGCCATGTCAAGATGCACTCAGGTACCTTGACACTCACTTACATTATCAGTGAGTTGTCTCGCATTGGTTAACAATTTTCATCATTGAATGATAATCCAATGATTTCTTTCCATGCTCGACTTCGGCATCACACGGTAAGAATTGTACCATGAATTTTGGTTTTGATGAAGACTATATGGTTTTTTGGAATCAATAACAACTTGTATAAGTACATTTTATTGGTTTCTTATAGCAGCATGTTCATATTTTTGTCATTCAACAACAACATGATGAAGCACTACTACAACTCTTCTTCATTTCATTTCATTTTCCGTGCAAATTAAATTAATTTCAAGTCATCATGCATTATGTTTCCGGATTTCTACTTCAGCATACATCACATAGTCCAAAGACTCAGAGAAAACAAATTTCCAAAGAAAAACAAAGACAACTATGGAAAGTTGCAATTTCTGCAGATATTGTTGTGGCACCCTGTTTTTTGGTTGTAACAGCTTGTTCCAGGGTAGTTTTGGCACAAATATTGCAAGAGATTGGAGAAAAAATAATAATAAGAAAAGTTCTGAGATACTAGGTTTTCTTGGAAGATGATAAATTGAGTAAGATGTAGGTGGAACTAAAAAAAAAAACAATTTTGAAGGGCATTTCAAGTGGGGTTTTAAGGCATATTTTCATTTTTCAACATTGTGCACGCATTAAGACAAAATTTGGTATTTTACACAACAACTCTTTTTCGACATCAAAAGTGGATTTTGAAGGCAAGTGGCGGTAAAAAAGGTAAAAATACACTATTTACCTTTTGAAGCACTCAATTTGGCCTTAAAAAGTGTTTGTGCCATATGTTTTTGTTGCAACGTTGGGCGCCATGAAGGGTGAAGCATGGAAGAAATTAATTTGACCATATCTTACAAATCGTGCATCTACTGGTCTTGAATTTTTTATGATAAATACATTGAGGTGGGGTTAATAAATACACAAAATTTCAAGAAGTTCTAGTGTGCATTTTTCAAGAAATTGACTGCTTTCACCTACAGCCACTTCTCATTTTTCTCAAGATATGTGCACCCATTGGATGAGATGTTTTGTGGAAAGATGCATAATATTAATGGTAACCTCATAAATTTTCAGGAGAATATGATTTACCATTTGAGAGAATTTGGAAAATCAAGTCTGCTACATGAAAATGATACATTCTGTGGAGCAAGGTCAAAGTGGTGGTAAACGCATAATGTAGCAGAGTACCTGGTCCAAATCAACACCAAATCAACCATTATATCATGCTATTTTCTCCAATACCAAAAGGTACACTTGAGGTAAAACTAGCCTTAAACTTTTTAATTTCTTAAAAATTCTAGAAATTTTGATGAGAAGTTATTGTAAACATGTAGTTCCAATTTATCTCCCATTATGTTTTGTCATACCCTTTAACAATCAATCCCACAAGCTATGATTGACTCTTTATCACCCAAAACCTGCCACCCATGCAATCATCTCATTGTTTTCCATGGTCATAATGATGTTCTTCTATGCTTTAACCACCATATTGTTTAAACTTTCTCTTCTTGTTGCCGTATAAATTAATTTGTGCTTCCTTGATGAACAACCTGACCTTTATGTGAGAATGATTTGTACTTTCCTTAATGGTCTATCAGCACGATGTTCTCGAGAAAAAACATTATTCTACAAATAGAAAAACTTGACTTCATGGTACATGCTTGTAGCACGTGATCAAAAGGTACATGGAGCAATGCTTGGATTAAGTGTCATAAACAACTACTCATTTTCATATTATTGATGGAAGCCAACAAATAATGGGTACAGGGCCACAAGAAGAAAATGTTGTTCAACATAATATTACAATTATTTGTACTCAAACATGAAGAGAAACAATTTCTCTTTGGCATCATCAAAGCATAAAACACATTAGGAATTTGTTGAGTTCTTGAAATAAGCTTGGTTGTTATGGAATATGAAAAAGAGTGTTTAGCCTCTTTGCTAATCAGTTGTTTTTACATATTTTGCTTGGTTGGAAAACAAACACAATGAAATTTCCAAATTTTTCCACTTGGATTATGACAACCACATATTTGTTGGGTATATCTGTTAAAGAAAGGATTCAAATCTATGTTCCAATGTCCTCATAACTGCCTCAAAACAGTGGTTGCTTGACATTCTGGTATTGCTTGATAATTTACTATGTGTCTGGGTTTTAATGACTAGTAAAACTATTCATAGTTGATGTATACCTGTTGCAAAAGAAATATGTTCAAGATACCCCATCCCTGACATGTTTAATGCCTTAAGATTGAGGATACCCTTCACTGTTAGTTATATGTAGAACTGTTGGTTCAAAAATCTGCTTTTTATAGTATCAAGGCCTCTAACCTCAGAACTAGCTACATAGAGGATATGGAATGAATGGTAGTGGATAGATCATTCCAGCAATAGTTTCAAGAGGGATGAGTATGATTTGTGTTGAGATTAGCAATGGTTCCAAGCTTGTGATAAGTGTCGCTAGCTACATAGAGGATATCGAATGAATGGTAGTGGATAGATCATTCCAGCAATGGTTTCAAGAAGGATGAGTATGGTTTGTGTTGAGATTAGCAATGGTTCCAAGCTTGTGATAAGTGTGGCTGCAAGAGTTGCAAATATTTCAAGTGGGTAGTCTAGAAATAATTCTTCAAGATCAAAGATTCATGGAGAAAACTTATTGCTTAGATTTTGATATTCATGTTCTATGAGCTCTCATGGATGAAGTTGTTTGCACAATGATATTATTGATGGAGATTGTATTTGATCCTACTACACTCACATTTGATAACCTTCACTGTCACAAAAGGAACAAGCGGGATGAGTATGAAATTCCAAATGTTTTGAAGTATCCAAATAGGGAAGGAACTTGATTTTTAAGAACACTGAAATTCAAGGCATTAAAGGAGAAAGCATGAGTCAATCTTAATAGATGATGCCAAACCATTGATTTGGGAAATATTTTCGAACTCTGCAAAGTTTTCAAATTCTAATTTTATTTTCATGAGGACATCCAAAATCTCTGGTGCAGAGGAATGTTGGGCCTCCAACTTGTCATGGTTTTGTTGATGAAACCATCCATTTTCGCATCATTCTATTCACCCATTGTCAGTGTTTTTAACCACATTTGTCCATAAACATACCAAATTTATGCATACATGTTTACATGGTTTTTTATTATTATTTATATTATTTTTAATGAATTAAGAATAACTTTGCTTGGTTTTACTAGTGACAATTTGGCCAATTCAAGTTTATGTAGTTTAGTCAAGTTTCTGCAGCTATCTCCATGGTTGAGGTAGTAGCACCACTCTAGAAGGAAATCCAACACTTGGACTTGGTTTCTAGAAGCTCCAATATGGATTTGTATTGGTCAAACTCCACCCAGCTCGCATGTGTGGAACTCTAGCAAAAGATCAAAAGAAAAACACAATGCTTTTCACTAGTCAATTTCAAATGTGTTTTCTGGGCAAATGAAAGCAAATTTCGGAAAATGAAAACATGGGTTTTCTTCAGCACATGCCTAATTACGTTCCTGGAAAGTATTTTTCTGAAATTTGTTACCATTTGAGATATTTTTGGGGATCTTTTGAGCCCTATTTTGCAAATTGCGTGAGGAAATGATTTGGTAATTTCACAGCCAACGCCCAACCACCAAAAGACTGGAACGAGTTGCTATTTAGAAAATTTGTGGCAAGGGGATAAGTGTGATAAGATATGGACTGATCTTTGATCCTAGAAACTTTCAAAATATATTTTATTTTATTTTCAAATTAATTTACTAAGATCTCATGGCCAAAATTCATGCAATGAAATTATGAGTTTCTTGTTGCTTCAAAACTCTATAAATTGCAGCCTCTTTGATGAGAGGGGAGAGGAGATGTCAAGGATGGATATTAATTTGTAATTGTCATTGTTGATTGAAGAAGAAAAATCTTTTTTTTTTAATGAATGCAATCTTTGTTACAGCGCAATTCTGAATGTGATTGGCGATTCCAGTCTTGTGATCTAAGGTTTTAAGCATCTCACACTCACCACGAGGCCCCCCTGAGGATGTGTGAGAGATAGCATAGTTGTCTATTATTATTTTTTTTCAATTTCTTATGCTTTGCAATTATATCATAGTTGTCCTCATTCAATTGTTCAATTTATTTAGATGATCAGTTTCATGTCAATGCTCTGTTTTTTTAAACTAAAATAGCACTCATTTATCCTTGTTTCATTACAAGTCAAGTGTTTGATAATAAATCGAAAACACCAAAGTATTTGCCTCAAATTGTTTTTTAAGCTCAAGTCTCATATTTATGTGTGATAGGATATGATTGACTTTGGTTTAGAGTGCACCCATCAGTAATATTTTTTAGGCTTCCATAATTATTATTTCATTGCTCTTTGTTTTCTATACTCTAGAATATTTTTTGATTTCAAAGTCTTGTAGTCATTAGATCAACTTTACTTTCATGAATTGATGGACTTATTTTCTTTACAAGTTGATTATATTAAATTTCTCTTCAAAACAAAATAGAATAATCTTGTTTTTCAAGTTCATAGAATAATCGTATCTTTCAAGTTCTTCCATTGTTAGAATAGAAGTTTTTCTTTAGAATAAATTTGCTTTGAATTCATTAACAAGTCAAAAAAAAAAGACATGTGCAATTAGTCATAGATAGATTTTTATTACATTTTTGCATCTTTCTTATTTTCCTTTTTTTTTTCTTTGAATTGAAAGTAAATTGCCTAACACATATAGTGCAGGTATACTTCGCAAGCTCACATACTCGGATTGACATATAAATGCAAATAATTGAACAATCAGTTAAATTACCCAACACACTTTTTGTTGAATCACTAAACAACCATACACATCATAACATAAATATATAAATGTAACATAAAATCAACACATAAGAGCCATGAAAACATTAACACACATATACAAGGAAGCACAAGTATTCTGGTGGAAACCCTCAAGGGGATAAAAACCACATGTTTTTGTTGTGTTGCTTCTTGTTCTCTTATTATTATCAATCAAATATTTATATCTTTTCAGCTAACCACCACCAACTAGGAGATCTCTACTCACATGACTTTGCAGGCCACCACTCCCATCAAGCCACATCCAGCCACTACTGGACTATCTAGCCACCACTAGATGGAGATGCTACTCCCTATATACTATTTTGTTATCCACCACTCCTATCTTTTTCAATCACCATTGAACAAAGGCCACCACCTCCTCAATCTCTCAGAACCACACTTTCATTCATTTTCAAAATGGACTCCAAGGTGAACTTCACAACTCAACAACAACACATCGATCCTCTGCAAAATATAAAATCTATCCAAAAACAATCATTGCATACAAAACAATAATATGATGACTGCACTAGCAACTACCATACAACAATTGATCTTCAATGAATCCTTACTCCATTTCCTCTCTCTCTGCATGAAATCTTGCTTGAAACATGCTCCTACTACCTGCACCAAAAACTACAAATTGCTTTAGAATTTCTGCATTATGTCTCTCATAGCTTGCGCACACTTCTCGTCCCTCGCACACACACTCAACCAATAACTCAATCAACCAAAACTCCTCAAAGAAATCTCCAATATATAATTTTCTGGAATGATTAAAACAATTATTACAATCAAAGTAATGGAGAGTTAATTACCATATTTTTCACATGCTCTAGATTGATCTGGTATTTTGATATTTCTCCTCCTTGACTCAATTCACCACTATCTTCACTAAATGTGGGATGTCTTTCATGTTATACAACTTCTAGAAGTTGGTTAAACTTTCCTGGCCTTTTTATAAAAAATACCAGACAAAAACCATCAAAGAAACCAATAAAAATACTTGAGGTGTGTGCACAAGTCTCTAGGACGACTGCTAACTCCAAAAGACTGTAGTCACTCCCTTTCCATTGGCCTCCCAATGGATGAGAGCCTATAATCACTCTGCGCAGGTCTAACTCCCAGGGACTATAACTTAATTTAGGCAAAACCTTCTCCTCTCAGTCCATAACTTGTTCATGCTAGCCTTCACTCACCTCCTGAGCCTATAGGACCTCGGCAAACATATGTCAAGTCTTTAATGATCATAAAAAAACCTCCAAACATATTAAATCTCCCTATGCAGGTAGTGGGACATAATCATATGCACATCATAAGCCTCCATCCTTCAATTTGCAGCTCACCTTCAGGAAATGGACATGTAAATTTGAGACATTATTCCAAACATAGGAGACCACACAATAAACTTGTAAATACAATATAAATGATTATTACAAGGCTCAAACACTGTTAAGCACTAGTTGACATAAATGACAATACTACAATGGAAATAGCCTCATAAAACATTATAGAGACACCCTTATAGGATCATCATCACACAACCCACAATCCTCCAAATTATTAACAAAGTAATTTAAGAGAGGATCAACTTGTGTAGCTTGTCTTCATAGCTTTGAATATCAATTGGAGAAGTTGAGATATATTCCTACCATGGAAAGATATGGCCAAGGCAACTCAATTTAAAAAAAATGTCCCAACAAGAGACCCTATTAGAAAATAAATTATAAGCTTCTTCCCTAATTCTAGGGAATAGAGAGATAATCCAAGCCCTAAATCAAATGACAATGAGTTAGCACAATTTTGCAACAAGAAAAATAAATTCTCACCTGTTAAATTTTTTGAAGTAAATGAGAACCAATTTACCCCCTTCTCAATTTGTTTCTTGTAGAAGTAGAATATCAAGATCATGGGTCTCCACTATTATTTTCATAGCAAGTTTTTTCCTATAGCTTCCCAACCCCCTACAATTGAAAGATAAGCAAATCATCACAAACAAGACCTTTGGGGTTTTACTTGTTTTTAGAAACCTTTCAATAGAAAGCCACTTATCAATTCAGTTTTTTGCCCCTTGTGCCTCCTATTTTAGCTTTATATCAACCAAAGCTAATTCGCTAGCCCCCCCTCAACACCACATGACCCATTTTTTCTTGGTCCTAGAAAACAAAAAAGAGGAACATCCTTCAAACCCTCACTCTCATGACACAAATAAGAAAAGAATGATCTAGGGAAAATCCCTAAACTTGAAATTTGACCCTTAACATCCACATTACCCATAGTTTCAAAAATATTATAAGCAAAGTCCCCCTTCTCATCATTAGAACAACTAACAATATCATTCCCACCCTTTCTATCATCAAATGATACCCATCTTAACCCAAGAACAAAGCTACAATTCTTAATCACATAATATAAACTACAAATAGGAGCTAGTTCATAAAGTGACATAACAACTAGTTCTTTAAGTGAAATACCCTTTTTTGACCTTTCAATTGTTTTCAATGCTTTGACACTTCTAGATATTCAACGAATTCTAGGTCAACATCTTTTATATGAAATTTCATAACTTCAATGCTGAATTATTTAGCCACAACATTTCCACCGACTAATTTAGTAGCACTATTAGAAGTGATACCTTCTAAGTGGTATCTTCAAGATTGGTAAAACCACTAGAGGTAAAGACATCACCCATATTATTCACCCTTGGTCCTAGCACCCCCTTCCTCCAATTATTTTTATGGAATGAAAACTCACATTCTTGAGCTAAATGACAATCTCTATGGCACTTAAACACCCTTACAAGGCACTCCACAATAGTCCAATATTTGAGTAAATGAGAAATTATCATTTGCAAAATTGTCTTTGAGGTTGAGCCCTCTCTTAGGTCGATGACACCCAAGATGCATGAAATAGTCGTGTTCCCAGATTCCAGAAATCTCATGTATGTGTTGGAATTTAAGGTCTTATTGGTTCATCACATCCCTTGAGCTTTCAGAGACAGCCAGTCGAAGCATAAACTAGCAAGAGACAATTAGTCGAGGGACTAGCTACAATAAAGTGGATGACCAACACAGCAATTGAATGTATGATTGATTGGATGGTTGGGATCAATTGAATGGTTAGGTCAATTTAAGTAGTTGACTAGTTGACAAAAAGACGGGTCAACACTAGGCAACAAAACATAGAAGAATTCATGGAAACAATTGGAATTGCGAATGCTCATTTCTGGATCGAATCTTTTGCAATCCAATGAAATTGGTTAGATTTAGAATGTGAATAAACTATGTATAGAATCATGTTGATTATGTAGTGATAAATTATTTCACGATCATGCATTGTAATATTCTGATCATAATATATTGTGCTTAAGTGTTGCAATGGTGTATTTAAACACCACCAATCATCTTGAAATGTGATTACTCTTATGTTTATTTCTCTTGGATTATGTAATCAGTTATATGTTCAAGTTCATTCTCCAACATGATATAAAGAGTCGTCGATATTGACTTAGCCCTATTGTCTTCAAATCATGTTGAGTTAGATGTTGTAGTGATTGATATTGGGCTGATTGATTTTTTGACTAAAACCTACATGAACAGTTCAAATCTATTAGATTTTTTAAGAAGGTTTCCTAGATTGATCCAGCCAATTTGAATTGACATAATTATGTTGTTTTGGCACTAAACATGGAAATCCTACTAAAGATACAATGGTTGTAGTAGTATACAAATACCACTATTCCAAAATAGAAGAACGACCCAATAAAGTTTATTATTGATGGAAAGAAAGACAAGGGTGTTGGGGTCGTTATGACCTAAATTCTCAAGAAATTCATTTTCATACAAGTGGTATTTAATTTCCTGATGAGGTATGGAACAAACTTAAGACATTGTTTGACAAAGTCGATGAAAGTTAAGTTATGCGGTTAGAGGAAGAGTTGATCTCCATTGGACCTTTGAAAGAATTGAATATTATTCAGGTTGTGTCAAGGAGCTACAGTTGAATTTGGGAGAATGTGGGAGAAATTTTTCAAAGAAAGATGGATATCTCATTGAACTAGTCGTAGTGAATCTCATAATACCTTATGATGTATTATGTACCTCTTTTCACACCAAGTGGAGATTGCACACAAAACATGGTAAGGGTTGCAACTTTGACACTTTTTGTGATTTGTTGATCAAAGAACAAAAAAGGTTACTTGATGAAGGAAAGATTGGTAGTAAGCACTGGGCACACTTTCTCAAGGGAAAGCGCAAGTCAAATTAGAAGGAAAGAGAAAGAAGGCAGGATTTCCTTGATCATAAAGTTAAAAAGAAGGGTAATGGGTCGACATCAACCAAGAAGAATCAAAAGAAGAAGATATGTGACTGTTATTGGAAGACAAGATATATGGAGAAAACTTGTTGGAAGAAGAGTAGTGAGTTGGAGCATATGGTTAAGATGCTTAAAGGAAATTTGTTAGATGAGAAATTAACCAGTCAAATAATTGATAACTTGAATTTTTTCTATCAAAACTCAGGCATTGCATGCTCACACTACATAGAATGAATGGGAAGTCAATTCTTGTTGCACTCATCATATGGAAAAGGATCCTATATATATCGCAATAATGATGTACCTTGTTGATGTGGTAGATCATGAATGTCTATCATGTGCTAGTCTAAGCACAAATCTGTTGTCAATTTCCCGACCGACTCTGATTGGTAAAATTGTTGAATTTTGGTGGAATTGATTCTTTGTCAAATATATGAGGAAAGATCATTTGATTCTTTCCAAAGGGATTCTCAACCTGAAGGATGCACTGTATAATTTTCGTGACTTGTCCCAACTAGATGATGAACCAATTACCTTTATCGCACATCAACAATTGAAGTCAAGTCTTGCATGAATAACTTGAACATTTGAAATTTTGAAGTCTAAAGATGATTGCAACATAGAAAATGGTTACAAGTTTACTAAAGGCTCTTCCACCTAATGGAGTCCATAAAGGATGTGTGTTGGGAAATCATCACTAGGCATCCTTTGACTTTAGAAAAGAATGACATGCATAGAGACAATTGGATATGGTTCATAGTTATCTTTTTTACATTAATAAACGTTCAATTGTAGGTGCGGAGTATATTTTGACCTTTATTAATGATTTCTATAGGTTTACTTGGGTTTATTTCTTGAATAATAAGAGTCACACCTTTGAAACATTCAAGGAATTTAGGGCATTGGCTGAGATACTACACAATCAACACATTAAATTCCTGAGATCAAACAATGGGGGAGAGTATGTGTTATACAATATTTTGTCGCACTCCCAGTCTCGTGTCCTAAAGTGTCGCACTCTGTGTCATCAATGTCGCAAGTGTCGCAAAGTGATGGAAGTTGTCGCAAAAAATGCATTCACCATGAAACATGTTTGGAACATCCTTGAAGAAAAGGAATAAAACTTGCCTTGAAAGCATTCTGAAGAGCTTGTCAAACACCTTGTTTTTCAAGCCCAATGCTACTTTTATCATGCAAATCCACATTGGTAGCCTCTGGCATAACACATGACTAGCGCTGCCAACACTAATTTTATCAGGAAAATCTGCGTTGGTCCTCTTCAGGCAATTTTTCCCAAAATGGAGGAGAAGCTTCTCTTACTAGAAGGCTCGATAACGACGATGTGGTTTTAGGTGAATGAATATTGGAACAAGATCTCCCATTTTTTGCGCTAGATCCTACTTTCATGGATCTCTCCCTTGAGACGTGGAACTCCTCCCTCTTTTCATGGATCTTCAACTCCCTCTCCTTCCCTATAAATGAATTTTCCACCATCCACTAATGGTTGGATATTGGTCGGTTGCCATCCTAATGCTGAATTGTGGCCAAATGTTGCCCATTTGCAAAGGAGAAAAGGTGTTTGAAGGCTAAGGCTTGGACTTGGAATCTCACTTGAAGGAGGCTTCCAACATTAAGGCTTCATTGGTTGTAATGCTCCTTTTTCATCTACTAATAATACAATATATGTTTTATTTCCATAAATGTGTCAATTATTGTCCATTTATTGTAAAACTCTTGTTACATAATTTGTATTAGAAAATGTTATGCTTTACATAGTTTTGTTCTCTCCACTTGATATTTCTTATAGGCACTCATCTACAATAGCAAAGAGGAGATTGTGAGCTTGGAAGTAGAGGAATGAAAGTTGACATCAAGGGTATTAGCATTAGAGAGAGGTAGGAGACATATCCTCCTTTGCATTTTCTAGTATGAATTAGGAAAGGTTGCATGTAGTTGTCTTCTGTAGTTGCTAGATCCTCCCATAGGACTAGAGGGATCATTTCTGTCCGCATAAAGGATTGCCTGCACAACAGTATGTGAATTAACCATTTGAAAAATACCCTACCCATTTGGGTATAACTTGGCAAATGTTAACTCCCCATACCCAACAATGAATGGTGTGGTAGAACATAAGAATCAAACCATAATTAAAATGGCTTGATATTTCTTACAAGCCAAATATTTATTTATGAGATTTTGGGCTAAAGTTATCTATTATGCCAATTACCTTCTAAATCTAGTTTCATCTAGAGTTACTAGTTTTGTGGCTCGAGTCAAACGACGGCGTGGAAAGAAGGCCTAAGTTAGTAACCTCTGAGTTTTTGAATCTATCTCTTGGGCGAAATTGTATGAAAATATCCATGCTTGCATCATGATGCCCTACTTTGAAGATTCAAAAGCAGATTGGTTATTTAATCATATCAAGCAACAAATCATTATTTTGATATATGTGATAAGAAGTCTTATGGAATTAATTTATTGAATTATTTTGGACAATTGCATAATGTTACCTTGATGTTGTTGAAAATAATAGATTGATTATCCCTTTTTTCAATGCTTTGACCATTGTTCACTATGTTGACTAACTAACAATAATCTCTAATTGAACTGTAACCTCTCATGATAAAAATTTTAAAGCAAATTCAAGTTCATTGAATCTTTTTTTACCTTGGTGGGTTGCTAAAACAATTGAAGCCACTAGACATGATATTGGTGATGTTTCCTCGGGCTGACAAACTCGTAATCATAAGCAACATGCTAGTATTACATTAATGGCTCGTGTTCATGAGACCTATGATCTAGACTCCTATGTTGATGCATGATGATGACATGAATCAGAACATGGTATGCAGGCTAAACTTGATTCTCTTTTGAAGAATTACACTTGGGACTTAGTTCCTCAACCACGAACGAAGAGTGTTGTGAAGTGTCGATGGGTATATAAGACTAAATTGACTTCTAAAGATGTTGTTGAGCATCATAATGCTTTTTTGGTTTCAAAATGATTTGCACAGAAAGAAGACATCAACTAAACCATAACCTTTTCCACTATTACGAAGATGAATTTTGTTCGATTGGTCTTATCCCTTACTGCTCGTTTTGGATGGAAAATTCATTATATGCATGTTAAGAGTGCCTTCCTTGATGGTGATTTCTCCAAAGAAATCTATATGGAGAAACCATGTGGTCTTGTGACAAATCCAAATCTTTCCTATTCATTGAAAATTTCATTATATGGGAAGCAAGTCCCTCGGGCATGGTAACCTAAGATTGGGTTATTCTTTCTCAATATTGGGTTCAAATGCCATGAATATAAGCATAGCCTTTATGTACTAAATAGTAATGATGATACTTTGATTGTTGTGCAATGTTTATGCTTGATTATCATTGGTAATAAAATTGAACACGATCTTTGATTGAAGAGTCAACTTGCTAACAACTTTGAGATGTCTGACCTTAGCCTTTTGCATTTCTTTCTCGGTCTTAAAATTTTACCATTATTTGATGGTGCTTTTCTCCCTCAATCAAGATAAGTATTGGATTTGTTGAAATGCTTCAAGATAAATGATTGTAAGCCATGTGCTACACCTTTTTAATCGATTTCCAAGTTAAATAAAGAATGTCAAACCCTGAATTTTGATGCTACCCTTTATCAACAACTAAATGATAGCCTTATTTATTTAACTCACAATCCGTGTGATGTTTCTTTTGTTGTTAGAGTGATTTCTTAGTTTATGTATGATATGTGGGAAATCTACTAGAAAATTGTAAAGAGAATTGTTCATGATGTTAATGATGCCTCTCATTTTGGTATTAGATACAATAGATATTCAAATTCATTAGTCAGTTTCATCGATTCCAAATGTGCAAGCAATGATGATTATAAAAAAAATCCACTTCTCACTATATGTTTGATCAATGCTAGACCCATGATTTTTTCATGCAAGAAACAATGTGCAGTCTCTCTATCAACCACGAAAGCTAAATATCTTGGAGTTGTTAATGTAGGGATGGAGGTGGCTTGGATTCCTCAACTCTTAGAAGAGTGTGGGTTTCCTATTGAGGCTTTGTCTATTATCTATTCTGCCAACCATAGTGCAATTCAAGTTGCTAACATCCTATCACACACATTGAGACAAAGTATGTCGAACTTCATACTCACTGCTTACTATTGGAAAATCAACGTATTTGTAATTTAATGTTGATTTTCCTTACTTGACAGTTACTTTTGTTATTAGTTAGTATTTTATTATTTTGTTTTAATTCTTCGTCAAGCAATTATCAAAACATGAAGATCACAAAATATAGGCTCCACGCCAGGGCAAAACCCCATAACTAGGGAAAACCTAAACAATCCTCTTCTTATAGAATCACATCAAAATGAGACCTCCAAGACCCAAATACCAAAGCCAAACCTTCTCCAAGCACCAAGTCAACCCTCCAAATGATCTCCTTAAAGACAAGACAAGGTCTTCCAAAATCAATGAAAGTCTACTCTAAACAAGAATTTGGTCCTCACTTTAGATCTACAACTTTGACTTGTAATTCTCAGCCCTGCAACAACTACAAAAACCTTAGAATCTTCGCACATGTGGATAAAAATAGGTATAAATCATATCTCCTTCCTTTGCTTGGTATTCCTTCTTGTCCTTTTGTCTTCTTTTTCTTGCTTGAGATCGAATTGTAGAATTATGTGCAAATGAATCAAACTCGCTTCCTTTATATAGCCTTCTCATGAGGTCAAATAACCGTTCTCTTAGGCTGACTTTTCATAGTTTGGGTTGACTTGGTCTTGGAGGTCTTTTTTACTTAAAAAAAAAAAAAATAAAATAAAAAAAAAAAATAAAAAAAAATAAAAAAAAAAATGTTAAAACTTGCCCAAACAAGTCTTATACAATTAATATTGACTCCCTTGATTCATGAAAATTATTCTTATGATAAGACAAACCCTAGAAGCATGAAGAACATGCTTAACCTAGTTGACCAATCAAAAGAAGCACGAAACCCATGCTTGAAAATACTAATTTTTCTTTCTTCTTTTTCTTATTACATGATGCAAGAGCATTCAACCCAAGAGAAAATCTTTGTAATTAAGTAGACATAGGAGGTCATGTAGCTTTAGAGAAGTAGTTTCCTAAGTCTCAATGCAATATTTAGGCCTTTAAGTGTGATTTAATTAGATAATTGAGGAAGTTGTAAAAGCTCTCAAATAAATGAGAACTGAGTGGTGAATAAATGACAAGATTCGGAAGTCAAATAGAACTCTTAGAACAGTTCCATGATTCGAGGAACTAAGGAGAGCCTTCAGGAATTAATTGAAGTAGGAGTAGACAGAAGATCTAGGATTTGGTTCAATAGATCTAGAAGTCAAACCAGGATGAGTTCAACAAAACTCACTGGCATATATGTAAGCATACGGGCAAAGATCAAAGGGGCCACGATATTGAAAAACAGGCCTACGTGAGACAAGAAGTCTCGAATGTAATCTTTTGGTTATACATATATATACAGAGTTTTATTCCTAATTGTGTCAGTATGCATGAAACAGGTATTTCTTGAATGAATTACTTATGAATTCGTAGGTTCTGTAACAGGGTTGCAGGCAAAGTTCTGAAGGTCACGCAAAGGAGAAAAATGATTCAGAGGAATCATCACTGGTCTTACAATCCAGTAGAAGATCAGAGTTAAGCTCAGAAGAGGTTGAGCAGCAGAAGCAGATGGCAGAGTGCTGAAGAATTGCGCAGAAGAGAAGAACGATTCGAAAGAATCATAATGGATCATTGCATCCATTTAAAGGGTCGAGTAATGCTCTGAAAGGACATTGGTTAATGGAACATGTGGAGGTAAGCTCAAGCAGGAATGAATTGAGTAGCAGAAGAGCGTAAGGTGAAACCTTTGGAAAACCCAGAAACCCCAGAACATGTTGAAAATGGCAGAGAAAATCTAAGTAAAGAGATAGGCGAGAAGTGAAGTATTGACGCTCAGCAGCCATTGGATCTTGAAAATCAACGGCCAGGATCTAATCGCAGAGGAGACCAGGGAATGTCGCATCGACGAACTTTAGTGAAGGAAGGTGGTTTTGTAACAATGAAAGTGGATTTCGAGCATCCTCAAAACCGTAAGTGGTATTGAAGGACGAGTGCCGATTCCACTCATTAAACGATGCGTGGAAGCGAAGGTGAGAGGAAACCACTTTATCGAGTGGTTAAACCTCACACTTGTTGTCTACCCGATAGCAACAACAACCGTCAGATTTGTTGGGTATAGATTGACGGTGGAGAATAGGCGCACACGTTTAAACAACCGGGAACAATCTCAACCGTTGGATCAGGGGATACATCGCACGGTCAAGATTTGATCAGAGACTACACTGATCGGTGATCGCAGGTCGGGATTATTGGAAGTTAAAGTGGAAAGGCTCAAAGGAGGCGAACCCGACGATAACTATAATTGTGGTCGAAATTTTTTTGAGATCCACTTATGGGTGTCAAAGTGGAGTTTTAATGTAAATTCCTTTATATTATATAAAGTGCATGGAAGAGTCTCTTAATGCAAAATTGGTGTTAATGATTCTGATAGTCGCATATCGGAGTCAGAGAGATGATGATGTTGATGATGATATATATATATATGTGTGTGTGTGTGTGTGTGTGTATATGTATATATGTATATATGTCTATATATATGTATATATATATATATCTGTGTGTGTGTGTGTGTGTGTGTGTGTGTGTGTGTGTGTGTGTGTGTGTGGTGTGCACGCAAAGGAGCCGATTGCGATCAGCAATAAACTTGGGATCTGTGCAGGAGTTGTACAAAAGGCAGAAAAAGGTGTGCATGCACATAATTCCTTTATAAAAGGATTTTAGAGGAAAATAGCGTCGATAGAACATTTCATACGATATAACATATAAGAACCAAGGTTTTGAAAGGGGAAGTTACATTTATGCGGCATTATAGGTTTTATAAAGGTTGTGAAGGGGTTTTAAGTCCCGATAGAAGGTTTAAAATGGGGTGATTGAGTTCCGATATAAAGGAACGAATAAAGAGGGCCTTAAACCATTAGAGTTGGAAGATTTGACTCCTTTGTGAGTCAAATACCTGGGATAGATGTGTTTATGCATTTACATGCATATTGTGGGTGTAAGCGGGGGTAACTCTGCATCTTAGTGATATTAGAGCAGAATGAAGTTGAAACAATTGGTTAAAATAGAACAAAAAAATTCTATGAGAAGGAATTGAGAACAGAATATGTGTTAAGGTGTTTATGCAGGCAAGGAAGGATCATATTCTAATCTAACAGAAAGAAGGCACATAGGGGTGATGTGTATTAGAACTTGCAGATGCAAGAGATAGAGGAAATCCATTCAAAGTACATGTGTAAGGATGAAACAAGATCATGCTGGGATCTTGAAGGAGAGGTAATATGTTATGTTATGTTTTAAATTGAGAATGTGTGTTTATATACTAATGCACAGGTGACAGCAAGAGAAGTTGTGAGAAGAGAACCAGATGTGTTCTTGAAGATAGAGTAAGGAAAACACTCTAAAGGAAAGTGGCAGTGAACCTAAAGAATCCAACAAGAGATTGGACAGAGAGGACAACTGAAGTGTTCTCAAGAGAGAGTGAGAGATTGTAGAAGCATAGAAGGAGCAAAGATGTTTCTCAAGAGGAGGTTCCAGACAGAGGACCGTGCTTACCAAAAGACTGAGTGAGGAGAGCTTTGTGAAGTAAGATTGCAGTGAGGAGGACTAGCTGTTGTAGATGAGTAAGGAGCTCATGAAGAAAGAGGAGAAGAAGATGACTACTGATAGTCATAACAGAGGTTCAGAGAGAAGCCACAACAGAAGAAAGATGAAGAAAGAGGATGCCAAAGCAAATGGAAAGAGGATGAGTGAAGAATAAATTGACAAGGAAATTGCAGAGTTAAAAGAACAACTCGATGCATTAAGGAGGATACTAGAGGAAAGCCAGAGACTAGGTTGGCTCTTAAGGAAGGAGCCAGTGAAATGGAATGAGATACAGAGAAGGTTACAACAAAAGCATGTAAGTTGGTTGATGGAAGAACTCAAAGAAGCTGAGTTGGAAATAAAAATGGAAGAGTACATTTGTGAACCAAAACAACGAGAAATTCTGGGAGAAACTGAGGATGAAGACTTGAAGACTGAAACTTCAAGTGAGACCAAAAGGCCTGATGAATTTAAATCTGATAATTTGTGTATGTTTGCAGGTGAAACATGTGAAGGACAATTTGCTGATAGTCATAAAAGAGGAAGAAGACAAACAGAATCTAAATTATGTTCTGGAAGAAGATGAGATAGATAGGTCTCATATGCAGTTGGAGAAAGATATCAAGCAACCAAGTGAAGGGCTTGAAGAGATTGAAGAGGAGACCATCGAAGAATTTTAGAGTCATATGAAGAACTTGGAACAGTAAGGAGATATGATGGTTGAAGCATCCAGTGATACCACGGGGTCTTATGTTTTTAAAATTGATAGTTTGTATATGATGGCAGGTATTGCAGGAAGAAAGAAACCTTTTGAAGATATCTTTAGAGTAGATGAAGATCTGGATTCAAAGGTGACAAAGAAAACTTCTCAGAAGAAGAAGAATATGACTACATACAGCAAAAAAAATAAAATCTATGGATGCGTTTATAAAAGTTGTCATAGAGATGAGGAATCAGGATCTTATTCTGATAAAGAATGAAAGAATATTGTCTCAGAGACTGAAGGCAAACTTGGAGAAGAGACTATGTTAGCTGAAAATATAGTAAAGGATCATCAATTCACCATGATGATAGGCACAATGGAATAGCCATGGAAGTTGTTGAGGTAGACAGTAAGAAAGAAGGACATCTACTGAAAGATGTTAAGAAGGAAGAAACCTATGAAAAGGATTTAACCTTGGGATAAGGAACACTAATAAAGGAGTGTTGTGCAAAGGATGAGCAATCTGTTAAAGCTGTCAGACATATGAAGAAGTACCTTTTAGAAGATAAAAATTTTGAAGTAAAGGAGGATGAAGAATGTCTCTTAAATGAGAGAAGCAGTGAATTATTGCAGCAGAAAGAACTTAATAATGCCTTGATATTTGAAACTGTGACAACACAGGAAGAATTTCTTGTGGAAGAAGGAGATGAAGTTCAGTCTAAAGAGCTGATATGTGAAGCAACAGTTGAGACTGTTGAATCTTATGATTTCCAAACTAATAATTTGTGTATAAATGAAGGAAACATAAGTGATGATGAAATACTCATGAAGTGTCACAAAGAGATTGCATTGCTGGAATATTTGCTGAGAAATGCAGAGTATGACAGTGTGATTACAAAGGAAGGAGTTCACTATGGTGAACAAGAGAAGGAAGACATCATTAGGACAGATGGTGTGGAAGAGAGACTAATGGATAGTCTCATGAGTTCTTTTGAGAATTCAAAACAACATACTGATGTACTGACAAAGGAGAAAGAAACAGAGTAGCAAACTGAATTGTTGCCAAAGGAAGATAAGGCACATAAGCCTTATGTTTTTTTTTTTTTTTTTTAACAAGTGTTTTGTGAGTGAAGGTTTTGTTGCAGATGCTAGAGGAGATTTGGCACAGATGAACAACAAAATAAAGATGAGAGAAGAAGATTATGTGGAAGAATTCAATCCATGGAACAAAGATGTTAAATTGTTGGAGAGAGTGATGGACAATCATGATTCAATCATGAAAGAGGGTAAGGATGATAGGGAGGCAACCAACATAAGAGTCACAGCAAAAGTCAACATAAGAGTCAACGTAGAAGTAAGCATAGCAAGCAAAGCAAAAGTTGGAACGAGAGCAAGAGTAGAAGAACAAGTGAGGAACTAGCAACTACAAACTGAAAGTAACCAACAACAGATTGAAGAATTAGTGGACATCAACAACAACCTGAAACAAAGAGAAGGAGACAGAAGTAAGAAGCAAAACATGGGCCAGTCCAAAGACGTGCTGGAAAAAGAAATTGAAGAAATGTGGCAGCTGATGATAAAGCAATCCAAATGGAAGAAAATGGCAGCAACAGGAAGAAAGATCAATCAGAACTTGAACCTGATTGACAAAGAGAAGAAAATGGAGAAAAAGACAGCAGAAGTGCAGTAGCAGCAAATGAACAAGACATTTGGGTAGTTACAAAACAAAGTATAGGATCCAAGAAGACAAGATCAGAAGACACATGATCAATAGATCATGAATATTTTCTACTTTGGGAGTCTGATGGAGGAGCATTCAACCCAAGAGAAAATCATTGTAATTAAGTAGACATAGGTGGTCATGTAGCTTTAGAGAAGTAGTTTCCTAAGTCTCAAGTTAATGCAATATTTAGGCCTTTAAGTGTGATTTAATTAGATAATGGAGGAAGACGTAAAAGCTCTAAAATAAATGAGAACTGAGTGGTGAATAAATGACAAGAGTAAGAAGTCAAATAAGACTCTTAGAACAATTCCATGATTCGAGGAACTAAGGAGATACTTTAGGAATTAATTGAAGTAGGAGTGGACAGAAGATCTAGGAGTCGGTTCAATAGATCTTGGAGTCGAACCAGGATGAGTTCAACAAAACTCACTGGCATATATGTAAGCCTATGGGCAAAGCTCAAAGGGGCCACGATATTGAAAAACAGGCCTATGCAAGACAAGAAGTCTCGATTTAATCTTTTGGTTATACATATACATACAGATTTTTATTCTTGATTGTGTCAGTGTTCGTGAAACAAGTATTTCTCGAATGAATTACTTATGAATTCGTAGGTTCTGTAACAGGGTTGCAGGCAGAGTTCTGAAGGTCGTGCAGAGGATCAAAATGATTCAGAGGAATCATCACTGGTCTTAGAATATAGTAGAAGGTCATAGTTAAGCTCAGAGGAAGTTGAACAGCGGAAGCAGATGGCAAAGTGCTGAAGAATTGCGCAGAAGAGGGACAATTCGAAGGAATCGTAATGGATTTTTGCATCGATTTAAAGGGTCGAGTAATGATCTGAAAGGACATTGGTTAATGGAATATGTGGAGGTAAGCTCAAGCGGGAATGAATTGAGCAACAGAAGAGCGTAAGGCAAAACCTTTAGAAAACCCAGAAACCCCAAAAAACGTTGAAAATGGCGAAGAAAATCTAAGTAAAGAGATGGACGAGAAGTGAAGTATTGATGCTCAGTAGTCATTGGATCTTGAAGATCAACTACTAGGATCTAATCGCATAGGAGACGAAGGAATGTCGCATCGCCGAACTTTAATGAAGGAAGGCGGTATTGTAACAGTGCAAGTGGATTTCGGGCGTCCTCAAAACCGTAAGCGGTATTGAAGGACGAGCGTCGATTCCACTCATTAAATGACATGTGGCAGCGGAGGTGAGAGGAAACTACTTTATCAGGTGGTTAAACCTTGTGCTTGTTGTCTACCTGATAGCAACAACAGCCGTCAGATTTGTTGGGCATAGATCGACGATGAAGAATAGGCATGCACGTTTAAACAATTGGGAACAATCTCAACCGTTGGATCGAGGGATGTGTGTGTGTGTGTGTGTGTGCACGAAGGAGCCGATTGTGATCAGCGATAAAAGTGGTGTCTCGGGATCTGTGCAGGAGTTGTACGAAAGGTAGAAAAAGGTGTGCATGCAAATAATTCCTTTATAAAAGGGTTTTAGAGGAAAATAGCGCCGATAGAACATTTCATATGATATAACATATATGAACCAAGGTTTTGAAAGGGAAAGTTACATATATGCGGCATTAAAGGTTTTATAAAGGTTGTGAAGGGGTTTTAAGTCTCGATAGAAGGTTTAACGGGATGATTGAGTTCTGATATAAAGGAACGGATAAAGAGGGCCTTAAACCATTAGAGTTAGAAGATTTGACTCCTTTGTCAGTCAAATACCTGGGACATATGTGTTTATGCATTTACATGCATATTGTGGGTGTAAGCAGGGGTAACCTTGCATCTTTACATAAGATATACATAATGACATGAGTACATATACAATTATGACAACCGAACCTAGTTACTTTTCCAACCCTTACAATTGATTCAAAATAAGATTATCACCATTTTATAGTCTAGGACAGATGATTAGATTACGGATATCTTTATGAAGCCATTGGACGAAGCTAACTCTGTTAAGTTATGTGGTATGCTTGGGCTTCAGGAAGTTATACTTACTGGGTGGCATGTGTCCTGGAGATGTAGCCTCACCTCATGAATTTTTAAAACGTTGTGCCAATGGGTGTGTTGGTTGGAACCTAAGGTATTATTGTTTCATCACATCTCTAGAGATTTTAGAGATAGTTAGTCAAAGGACCGACTAATAAAGGATCGACTAACAAGAGACAGTCAATCGAGGGATCGACTACAGTTTAGTGGTTAGCCCATGAATCAATTGACAGTAAGCTTGACTAAGTGATTAAGATCGATTGAACGACCAAGTCGACATGGGAAGTCGAGTAGTCGATGAGAGATAATTCAACTAGAATAGTCAACTACCCTAGGAAATATAGTGGAGTTCATGGAAGTATTTGGAATTGTTGACACTTAATTTTTGAATGAATCTTTTGTAACGCAAGGAAATTAATTATATCCAGTCATTATTAATAAAGGATCCCATAGGTCGAATACGACTAAATTATGTATTGAATCATATCAATCACGAGGTGATGTATTATCTCACTATCATGCATTATGATGTTCCTATCATAATGTGTTGTGATTAGGTGCTATAATGGTGTCTTTAGATGCCACCCACCATCTTGGAACATGATTACTCTTCTATTTATTTCTTTTGGATTATGCTCTCTATCCTCTATTCAAGTTCATTCCCCAACTGTATGCGTCCTTGAAGGATCCAAAAGAATTACCTACCTCTTGGAGGTGAGAGGAAACCACTTTATCAGGTGGTTAAACCTTGTGCTTGTTGTCTACCTGATAGCAACAACAGCCATCAGATTTGTTGGGCACAGATCGACGGTGAAGAATAGGCGTGCATGTTTAAACAATCGAGAACAATCTCAACCATTGGATCATGGGATACAACGGACGGTCAAGATTTGTTTGGAGGCTACACTGATCGGCGATCGAAGATCAGGCTTATTGGAAGTTAAAGTGGAAAGGCTCAAAGGAGGCGGACCTGAAGATAACTATAGCCGCGATCGAAATGTTTTTGAGATCTGCTTATGGGTGTCAGAGCGGAGTTTTAATGTAAATTCCTTTGTATTATATAAAGTGCATGGAAGAGTCTCTTCATGCAAAAGTGGCGTTAAGGATTCCGATAGTTGCATATTGAAGTCAGAGAGGTGATGATATATCTATATGTGTGTGTGTTTGTGTGTGTGTGTGTGTGTGTGTGTGTGTGTGTGTGTGTGTGTGTGTGTGTGTGTGTGTGTGTGTGGGTGTGTGTGTGTGTGTGTGCACGCGAAGGAGCCGATTGCGATTAGCGATAAAAGTGGTGTCTTGGGATCTGCGCAGGAGTTGTACGAAAGGCATAAAAAGGTGTGCATGCAAATAATTCCTTTATAAAAGGGTTTTAGAGGAAAATAGCGCCGATAGAACATTTCATATGATATAACATATATGAACCAAGGTTTTGAAAGGGAAAGTTACATATATGCGGCATTAAAGGTTTTATAAAGGTTGTGAAGGGGTTTTAAGTCTCGATAGAAGGTTTAACGGGATGATTGAGTTCTAATATAAAGGAACGGATAAAGAGGGCCTTAAACCATTAGAGTTGGAAGATTTGACTCCTTTGTGAGTCAAATACCTGGGACAGATGTGTTTATGCATTTACATACATATTGTGGGTGTAAGCAGGGGTAACCTTGCATCTTTACATAAGATATACATAATGACATAAGTACATATACAATTATGACAACCGAACCTAGTTACTTTTCCAACAATTACAATTGATTCAAAATAATATTATCACCATTTTATATTCTAGGACAGATGATTAGATTACGGATATCTTTATGAAGCTATTGGATGAAGCTAACTCTGTTAAGTTATGTCGTATGCTTGGGCTTCAGGAAGTTCTACTTATTAGGTGGCATGTGTCCTGGAGATGTAGCCTCACCTCATGAATTTTTAGAACATTGTGCCAATGGGTGTGTGAGTTGGAACCTAAGGTATTATTGTTTCATCACATCTCTAGAGATTTTAGAGATAGTTAGTCAAAGGACCGACTAATAAAGGATCGACTAACAAGAGACAGTCAATCGAGGGATCGACTACAGTTGAGTGGTGATCCAATGAATCAATTGACAGTAAGCTTGACTGAGTGATTAAGATTGATTGAACGGTCAAGTCGACATGGGAAGTCGAGTAGTCGATGAGAGATAATTCAACTAGAATAGTCAACTACCCTAGGAAATATAGTGGAGTTCATGGAAGTATTTGGAATTGTTGACACTTAATTTTTGAATGAATCTTTTGTAATCCAAGGAAATTAATTATATTCAGTCATTATTAATAAAGGATCCCACAGGTTGAATACGACTAAATTATGTATTGAATCATATCAATCACGAGGTGATGTATTATCTCACTATCATGCATTATGATGTTCTTATCATAATGTGTTGTGATTAGGTGCTATAATGGTGTCTTTAGATGCCACCCACCATCTTAGAACATGATTACTCTTCTATTTATTTCTTTTGGATTATACTCTCTATCCTCTATTCAGGTTCATTCTCCAATTGTATGTGTCCTTGAAGGATCCAAAAGAATTACCTACCTCTTGGAAGATCTCATATGACCAAAAAATAGCTGGAAGCCCTAATATCTTTACTGGCATCAAGGTTATGGACATATTTTCTTTTATGGGGTAAAGAAAGGGAGACCATGGTTTGAGGAACAACATTGTTGATCCCTATTTATAGCAATATGTCGTAATATTCTTCATATCTTCCTCCATTTGAAATATGAAACCCATCTAGCTACCATGAATAAGTATAAATAATTTAGGAGGTATCCTCATATAGGCTCCCACAACTCTTTCATCCACCCCTTTAGATTTACCTCACCTATCATTGAACATTGAAAGTTCCCAACCAAAGCCTTTGTAGTAGGGTTAACAACCTCACTCATCTTGATATCATCGTCTAACAACAACTTTATTAAGAGGGATTTTTCAAAAAACATTTTTTTCTTGTTTTTCTTTTTGCAAAGCTACCCTCTATTCCACCAACATTATCCTTTGAACCACTAATGGCTCTCTCATACTAGATTGAGAATCAATGGGTTTCACATGTCCTTGTCATTGACAATCCTCCAAAAATATGAAAATTGATAACTTCCAATCTAGTCTCACTTAAGTTACCACTTGTTATAGGGTCTATAAGCTACTAATCCTCTTCTAACAAACAATTGAGATGTCCATGTTAACAACCTTAGGAAGGCAAGGGATATTCGATGCTATAAGAAAAAGTACTTGTTGATAATGATCCACGCCTATACTTGAGGAACCCAAACTTAGAGAATAGAAAAAACCATTACCAATCCCTAACACTTCCAACCTTACAAACATTAGCTCCATAGTAGATGTGACAGTAGCCAAGCTTGAAGAACATTGCACAAGGACAATAAGAAAATGTGATAAGTAAGGACCCATGTAAATTATTGACATATGCAAAGGAGCATAATAATTTATTACATACTTCCAACCCACCTACTCTTATGAGATCCCAAATAATGGTGCCCTTGTAGTACTTTCTAATATCGGACGAGTTCCACAAAATGATTTGTCCTTTCTATCTGCCAAAAGGCTTATTGTCAAATTGCCCAATTTGTTCTCAATTCTAAAGAATCTAAAGCATAATACGAGGATCCCAAGGGTTCAATGACTTCTTCATCCAAGGAAATGATGACATGGCCGCCCCATGGACTCAAAGTAGAGTAGATGAGAAGACCATCACAAGGACCAGGGTTATAATCCACCTAATATTTGCTTCATTTTCAAAAAAAACTAGAGAGCCATCATTAATCACGTGTGTGTGTTTTCAAGGAAAGTCTCATAGGGAAAACCCATGAATACTTCCCCACATTCATGGATATCATCACTAGTAAACCCATTGGCATACATTAGTGTGCTTAAGAAGGATTCAAACTGAGCACCCATTGGCACAAAACTAGCCAAATGTCCATCAAGATTATTGACAACTGGTTGAACAAACTCCTTAGGCTATATACAATTATTATAAATAGACATAGCAAGTGTGGGCACACACACACATAGTTGATTGGGTGTAGCTCAAGTGGTCAAGGAAAATATGTCACCTTCCCCAACTAGGTTCAGATCCCACTAAATGACATATCTCCTCTTAGTGAGCTAATTGCCAGTGAGTTATAGATGGCATAATCATGTGTTGTTGACATGACCTCATGTCTTGAAGAATCTAAAGTTTACTTTAAGCACAATCCTCTAAATGAGGGGAAGTGCTCAAGTGACTTCCCTCAATATATTTTACCTATATTTTATTTTTCTTTCATATTTTTGTCAGTGACTTGTCATAATTAACAATGCAGCTACGGGTTTGGGATTAATAGTGGGAAGTGAAAAGTTCCACACCTTTGATCACAATTTAAATCTTATGAGATTCACTTGGTATCTCAAAGTAGTTGTAGAGCTCCCCAACGATAGTGGATGAATTTATAACACCATGAGTTGATGATCCATGTGTGCATATTATGAACCAAGGACTAACTTCACATTATCCTTAAATAAAATACCATTCACTAAGCTCCATACCCATATGAATATACCCAACACCTTAAGGTAGCCATGGGAACACTTGTAGGTAAGGGTTAATCTTATGATAACAAGAGGTCGTGACTCATTACAAATTACAAGTTCAAATTCACTTTCATGTTATCCTCAAAATATAGAAAAATATTAGTTCATTAAACGATGATATAATGATAAACTAAAGCTCTATCTTGAAGGCAAAAACATCCCACCTACCTAAGCTCACCCTCATTCATCAATACTTATTCCCTAATATATATTTTTTTATTTATTAACACCAACCTAGATCCATCTTAACCCGGATCTATCAAGTGCTGAGACGGATTCAATCTCTCAAGGTGCAAACCTCTTTTTTGAGTGCAAAACTTGAGAAAAGGTTTGCACCTTGAGAGATTTGATCCATCTCGGTGCTTGACAGATTCATGGTGATATGGATCTAGGCTGGTTATATGTGTGTGTGTGTGTGTGTGTGCCTTTTTCTTGTTCCCTCTCTCTATCTCAACCCCCAAACATACACACACTCTCTCCATATCTATCTATCTCCCTCCCTCCCTCTTCCTCTTTGCCTCTCTCTCTTCCCTCCTTCTCTCCTCTCTCCCTCACTCTCTTTCCATTGCTCCCTTGTCACTTCCTCTCTCTCTCCTCCATATTTGTGCCTCCCTCTCTCTCTTGCTCTTCTCTCCCCGCCTCTTCTCTATCTTCCCTACTCTACTCTCTCCCCCTCTCTCTCTCCATCTCTCCCTTGTCACTCCCTCTCTCTCTTAACCTCTATCTCCCTATGTCTTTGTTATTTCTTCCCTCTCTAACCCCCTCCAACTCCATATCTCTCTCCCCCCCTCTCTTTTTCTCTCTCCCCCCTCCTCTCTCTCTCATTCCTCTCTCTTCTCCCTATTCTACCTCCCTCCACTTTGCCCCCCCCCCCCAACCTCCTTCCCTTCACTGTGCTTTGTCACTATTGCCTCCCTTCTCTCTCTCCCCCTCTCTTCCCTTCATTTGCTTGTTGTCGTTGTTAGATCCTTAGTTAATATGATCTATGTTGGTTTTTACTATACTATTGCATTAAATAAATATCACATCTTTTAAATATAAATTAATCCTTATTTTTAATTTTATTAAACCTTAATTTATTTTTTTATGGGAATATTTTAGTCACGATAGAGGGTTAAGTGTTTTCATGGGTGAAGTGTTCACCTGAAACGTTGGGCTCTTCGGAGAATGTACATAGGAATCCAAGAATTCCCATCATCAATATGTTACTCCTTATGGAAACATACATACTATAATTATAATTCTTTTCGTGTTAGCTTCAATTAAAAAATGTTAATATATATATGTATATATATATAATATATATATATATATATATAATATATATATATATATAATAATATATATATATATATAATATATATATATATATAATATATATATTATAGTGAAATAAGTTATGGTTTTTGGCATGTGCTATTGATAAACCATGGTATTGGTCCATGGTATTGTAACAAAACATATTTACAAGTTAATAATATCCATGGTAAAGTGGGGGTGAATAATGATGGTTAAGAATCTTGTCATATTGTTATAAAATATTTTGATTGTGAAATAGGTTATGATTTTTTGGCATGTGGTATTAATAAACCATGTATTAGCCCATGCTATTGTAACAAAGTCTATTCACATGTTCATAATATCAATGACAAAGCTAGGGTGAATATCCATGATTAAGAATCTTGTAAGACTGTTATAAAATATTTTCATTGTGAAATAAGTTATGTTTTTTGGCATGTGGTATTGATAAGCCATGGTATTGGCCCATGGTAGTGTAACAAAGCCAATTTTTTACAAGTTAATAATATCCATTGTAAAGTGGGGGTGAATATCCATGGTTAAAAATGTTGTCATATTGTTATAAAATAATTTGGTTGTGAAATAAGTTATGGTTTTTGGGCTTGGGGTATTAATAAGCCATGGTATTGGCTCATGGTATTGCAACAAAACCTATTCACAAGTTAATAACAAAATAAAAATATAACAAATTGAATTTCATTATTTTTATTACTTTAACTTTTATTATTAGTTAAGCCAAATAAAAACATAACACATTGAAATTTATTATTTTTATTACTTTAACTTTTATTATTAACTGAGCCAACATTTAGAATTGTTTACATACTTACATTACACCTACACATCACTCTAGACTGGGTTGTAGAGCACCTCTTGACCCAATAAAAAACTATTCCCTAATATATCTTCTTTTTATTAATATTAAAAAGCATAATAATCGTATTATTTTAATTGACTTATAAAAAGTGATAAAAAATAATAAATTAAATTTGCTAACAAAAAGACATTGCCGCTTTGTAAATAGTAGTTTATAAAAAATCCAATAAAAAAATAAAAACAAATAAAACTTTCAACATTAACAATAGCCTACCACAATCCATAGTTACCATACCACCTTATATAATTCTATTTAAAATTCAAAACATTACAAGTTACTATTCTCAAGAAATCTACCTCACTTCAACCAAAATAAAAGGATTTATATGTTAAAAAAACAATGTAAAAACCCAAGGAGAATCCATATATCTTTTTTTATTAATATTAAAAAACATAATAATCATTATTTTAATTGACTTATAAAAAGTGATAAAAAATAATAAATTAAATTTGCTAACAAAAAGACATTGCCGCTTTGTAAATAGTAGTTTATAAAAAATCCAATAAAAAAATAAAAACAAATAAAACTTTCATCCACATCCAAAGTACCAACCCTTAATATAATTCTATTTAAAATTCAAAACATTACAAGTTACACCTCTCAAGAAATCTACCTCACTTCAACCAAAATAAAAGGATTTATATGGGAAAAAAACAATGTAGAAACCCAAGGAGAGTCCATATATCTTTTTTCTATTAATATTAAAAAACATAATAATCGTATTATTTTAAATTGACTTATAAAAAGTGATAAAGAATAAATTAAATTTACTAACACGTTGTCTCTTTGTAAATAGTAGTTTATAAAAATATGATAAAAAAATTAAAAACAAATAAAACAAATAAAACTTGCATGTCACAATCTATAGTTACCATACCACATTATATAATTCTATTTAAAATTCAAAACATTACGAGTTACAACTCTCAAGAAATCTACCTCAATTTAACAAAAATAAAAGGATTTATATGTGAAAAAAAAACAATGTAGAAACCCAAGGAGAGTTCATATAATTTGTTTTTTTATTAATATTAAAAAACATAATAATCCTATTATTTTAAGGAGTTGTCTATAATGCGACTTTTTGGAAATTCCGGTGACGGAATCCGGGGAAGAAATTGAGGTTAAATCTTGATTTGTTGTAGTTAAAATGGTTTTTTAACTGCATATTTGGATTCAGCACCCTGGAAAACCCCTGGGAGGCTTTGAGTGTGCAAAAACTAGCTATCAAACTTGCGATTCCAATAATTTACTGCCGGATTTTGATCGGAAAAAGCCACCGGAAAGGCTTTCAAAAAGTCGCCTTAAAGACAACTACTTATTTTAATTGACTTATAAAAAGGGGTAAAAAATAAATTAAATTTACTAACAAAAAGACGTTGCCTCTTTGTAAATAGTAGTTTATAAAAATCCAATAAAAAAATAAAAACAAAAAGTAAAACATTCATTCCACAATCCATAGTTACCATACCACCTTGTAGAATTCTATTTAAAATTCAAAACATTACAAGTTACACCTCTCAAGAAATCTACCTCACTTCAACCAAAATAAAAGGATTTATATGGGAAAAAAACAATGTAGAAACCCAAGGAGAGTCCATATATCTTTTTTCTATTAATATTAAAAAACATAATAATCGTATTATTTTAATTGACTTATAAAAAGTGATAAAATAAAATAAAATAAAAAACAAATAACACTTTCAACATTAACAATAGCCTAACACAATCCATAATTACCATACCACCTTATATAATTCTATTTAAAATTCAAAACATTACCAGTGACAACTCTCAAGAAATCTACCTCACTTCAACCAAAATAAAATGATTTATATGTGAAAAAACAATGTAGAAACCCCAAGGAGAGTCCATATATTTTTATTTTTATTTTTATTAATATTAAAAAACATAATAATCTTATTATTTTAACTAACTTATAGAAAGTGATAAAAAATAAATTAAATTTACTAACAAAAAGGTGTTGCCTCCTTGTAAATAGTAGTTTATAAAAAAATCCAATAAAAAAACAAATAAAACTTTCAACATTAACAATAGCCTACCACAATCCATAGTTACCCTACCACCTTATATAATTCTATTTAAAATTCAAAACATTACGAGTTACAACTCTCAAGAAATTTACCTCACTTCAACCAAAATAAAAGGATTTATATGTGAAAAAAAAAACAGTGTAGAAACCCAAGGAGAGTCCATATATCTTTTTTTATTAATATTAAAAAATATAATAATTGTATTATTTTAATTGACTTACAATAAAAATAATAATAATAATTAAATAATAAATAAAATAATTAACTAAAAAAAAACAATTGCCTCTTTGTAAATAGTAGTTTATAAAAATCCAATAAATAAATAAATAAACTTTCATACCACAATCCATAGTTACCATACCACCTTATATAATTCTATTTAAAATTCAAAACATTACAAGTTACAACTCTCAAGAAATCTATCTCACTTCAACCAAAATAAAAGGATTTATATGTGAAAAAAAAACAATGTAGAAACCCAACCAGTCCATATATCTTTTTTTATTATCAATATTAAAAAACATAATAATCCTATTGTTTTTTTTAACTGAAACGGGTATGGTTTATTAATTTGAAAAATAGATTGGACTTACGCCATGGCAGCCATCAATACATTACTTCTATTTATGTTTCTTATATTGTTACAATATTAATCCTCGTGGATTACAGGGGTGAATAGAGCTTTCGCCATTTATGAGGAGTTGTCCTTTCCCAAGCGTGCAACCTTTGTTCGCCATCAGATCTGCTTCACTGTTCAGGCTTCTGAGAATATGGAGGAATTTGTAGGAATCGAAGTCCAGCAGGACTCTCTTTAATCTGTTCAGAGATTTGTTGAGACTTGCATTGTTAAATAGTTTGCCCGTGTTTAAATTCTTTATTAAGATATCTGAGTCTCCAAAGGCTTGGAATTCTTTGTCACCTCTATCTCTGGCTATTTGACAAGCTTTAAGGAGACCTTGGACCTCTGTCTGATTGTTGATTTTCTGCCCGATGCCCCAGCAAAAGCATTCCTTCTTGTGCCATCCGAGGCATAGATGACCCCTCCAGCTCCTGCTGTCCTAGGGTTGCCTTTGGAGGCTCCGTCGAAGAAAATCGTGGTTTTTTTTTTTGTCGCCATCATTCTTGGAAGTTGACTTCGGAGTCTCTTTTGCGCCATTCCAGATTCACTGAATGAGGGGCTATTAACTGCTTCCGAGAATGGGGGGAGAGGGGGCCCAACCACCTCTCTTCTGCGGGGAGAAGCAAAGAGTCTCCTGGAAAATATTGTTGTTGGACTGCTTCAAGGAGAAGGGATTTGGCCTTTGCCGCTGCCAAGAAAGGAGCTTGCAGCTTGTCATTGAATATCAGGTCATTCCGGGTCAACCAGATATGCCAGCATACAAACTTGGGGATGGCATTCCAGACTTTTCTCCAAATAGACTTGCTGGGTATTTTGTTGGGGTAGCATTGATTCCATGAGTCAAATAGATCAACAACAGAGTTATGAGAGGGGACTGGGATTTGTAGCTCTTGTAGGGTGAGACTCCATACTTCTTTGGCAAACTTGCATTCCATAAAGAGGTGCCTGGCTGTTTCTGAGCTACTTCTACACAGCTTGCATCTATGCGGCCCAGCTATGCTTTTTTTCATCAGATTATCTCCAGTTAACAACTTGTTGTGGACCAACGTCCAAAATAAGAAGTTTACTTTGGGTAGAGCTAGTGGTTCCCAAACTTTCTTCCAAAATTCTGGCGGTTTACTGTTGTTCCTGTTTGGTTGAAAGGCATTATAAGCTGCAGCAGTTGTATAAGTTCCAGATCGCCCCCATCCCCAGTTATCCTTCATCTTTCTGTTCACTGGGGCAGCTTCCTCTAACAGTTCTTCTAGGACACACTTCTGTTGGTTTAGCCGCTCTGGAACTCCAAAAAAGTCCCAACCTTGCCAATCATCATGGCAATCCCAATTTGAAAAATCATAAAGACTATTTATCCCTGCGCGTTCAAGCCAGTTTTTTAGCTCTGCAATTTCATCTATTTCCGCGAGGGGGTCACAATTCATTATTCTGTCATGCCACAAATTTATATGTTTGTCGCTCCTTGGGATCCTGTACGCCTTGCGTATGTAGAAATTCAGAGTTTTACTACATAATTTCCAAACCTGGGAGCTGTTATTTGTTTGGGCTGTCTGAATACTTCTAAGCAGCACCTTTTGAGCATATTTTGAGTTCAACATGTCGCAGACAGGGTGTTTGGGCTCTTTGAAAAGTTTCCATATGATTTTGCCTCCCAACGCCAGGTTGGCTAATGCTGGGTCACGAATTTGGAGACCTCCTTCAGAAATTGGGCGCTTGACCACGTCCCATTTCACTAAATGGAATTTGTTTTGATTTCCTTTCCCCCCCTGCCAAAGGAAGTCCCAGAGAATTTTAGAGATTTGGTTTGTTACACTTTTTGGGGCGAGAAGGAAGGTTGCTCGGTAGATTGGGAGCGCCGATAAGACAATCTTGATCAGGATGACTTTTCCTGCTTTTGTGAGCCAATATCCTCCCCAAAGTGTAATTTTTGTTTTGATTTTGCTAATGATTTCAGACCACATCGACCTCTTGTTGAAGCCATTTGTGATGGGGAGACCAAGGTATTTAATCTTTTCCCATTGAGCATATCCTTTAAAGCCAAGCAGATTGGAGATGCTTGTGAGCTCTTACTGCCCAACGTTCCAGCCATAAACTTCGTTTTTTTTCGTTAATAGAGGCTCCCAAGACCCTGCAATAGCAATTGAGAACAGAGTCAAAGGCTTTGGCTATTCTGACAGAGGCACCTCCCAGGAGGAGAGAGTCGTCTGCAAAGAGAGCGTGGTTCTGAGCTGGAGAAGAAGGGGAGGGTTTGAGGCCAGGGAGGGAGCCTGAGACTTTTTCAGCTGACAGCTTTCTACTGAGGGAGTCCGCCATCAGGATGTACATGAAGGGAGAGAGTGGCATCCTTGCCTGAGACCTCTCTGAGCTTGGAAAAAAGAGGTAGGTCAACCGTTAACAAGAGGGGTAATCCAGGGTTTGTCAGTGCAGGCAGTGATAAGATTGACAAAATGGGGGGAGAAGCCATAGGAGAGGAGGACTTTGTAAAGGAAGGAGTGGTTGACTCGGTCAAAGGCATTGGCCATATCAAATTTTATCAGCATACCTTTTTCTTTACGCTGATTGCTTGAGTGGATTATCTCCTGCACATGGATGACATTATCCAAGATGTGCATGCCTTCAAGGAAGCCACCTTGATTGCTGGAAATCAGCCTGTTGAGTAGTGGCTTGATCTTGTTGGCTAGAAGCTTTGCCAGAATTTTATATGAGGCGTTACAAAGCGATATTGGCCTGAATCTGGCGAATGTTTCTAGATTGGTTTCTTTTGGGATGAGGGCGAGATAGGTGGAATTGGTTCCTCCCCCTACCTTGGCTTTTCCCATGAATCCTTTTATCATCTTTAAGAGATCAATTTTGATAATGTCCCAGCAGGTCTTATAAAGTGTATGGTGAATCCGTCAGGCCCAGGGGCCTTGTCCGGATCCATAGACCAAATGACTTTGTTGACTTCTTCTTCAGTGATGGGGTTGATGAGAACAGAATTGTCTTCAAGGCTGACCAAAAGAGGGATGTTGGAGAGGAGGTCAGCAGTTTCCTCCTCATTGGCATGGTTACCTGCGATGTAGAGCTGTCTGAAATGTCTTTTGGATGCATCTTTTATCTGGCTGAACCCTTTGCAGATCTGCCCCTCTGTGGTTGTTATTTCGGAAATATGGTTTCTGGAGAGTCTTGCTCGATATTGGCGATGGAAGAAGGTGGTGTTCCGGTCGCCAACCTTCAGCCACAGACTTCGAGATTTGATTCCCCAGTACTCTTCCTCCATCCGGAAAGATCAATATGTTGAGCATTGAGTTTTAACTTCTTTGTCAAGGAGCGTTGGGGTAATATCTCTTGTTTTCATTTCTACTTGCAGAGCCTCTAGGGACTGAACAGTTTCTTTTCTTTGGCTGGTTGGATTTGGGGCAGATTTCTTTATCAAATCCTTCAGGGCTTGCTTTGTGGCTTTGAGCTTTTGTTCCCACACGTAACTGGAGGACCCAGTGGATGGTTTTGCCCATGCGGTTTTCACTATATCTATGAAGCCTTCCATTTCTATCCAAAGAGGGCTGAATCTAAAGGGGATTGGGCCAAGGTCTTCTTCATCTTCCAGAATGAGCTGGACTGGCTTATGATCTGAGGTCAATTTGGGCAGGATTTTAGTGATGATTATCTTCTTGTTCATCACCACTGTACCTTGGGCTAAAAATCGGTCTAGTCGAGTAGAGATATGGTCCTCACCCACTCGGTTGTTGAACCATGTGTAGAACCCTTTGACCAGAGTGAAATTGAGAAGATCCCACTGCTGGATGAGGTCTTCCACCATGGGGAGCATGGTGTCTCTATTGTTAGTTCCTCCCCTTTTTTCTTTAGCTTTTAAGACTATATTTAGATCCCCGACAAGAATGATATTACTAGGGGAGTGCTGCTCAAGAAATTCAGTGAGGGAATTCCAACAGTCCCTCTTTCCAGAATACAGGACAGGTACATAAAGATTGAAAAGGGAGATTGTTAGCTTACTTGTGCATTGCGTTAGTTCCATGGAGATCCAGTGCTGGGTCTCATGATATTTGTTCAACTGGAAGAGATCTTTTGTCCAAAGAGTTGCCAGCCCTCCGGATGAGCCTCTTGCGCTGACTGATCTTCCTGTGCTTTTCTTCCATTTCTTCTTGCTGATGTCTAGCAGGGCTTTCCCCTCTTTATTAGACTCTTGGAGCATTAGAATATCTGTGGGCTCTATTTTGAGGAGATCCTTGACCGCTTCTGCTTTTGAGGGGTTTCCCAGACCTCTACAATTCCAAGAGACGAGGCGCATTATTTACCAGGGGTGGGATGGGAGCCTCCCTTAGGGGGCCTGTTCCTGGAATTTCTCTCGATAGACATCTCTATTGTAGGCTAGCTCCCTTGAGTTTTGAGCCTTTCCGCCTCCTCTTCCCTTGCTTATCTGCGAGATTTCCTTCCAACTTTTTCTTATGGGTTGCTCGAAGGTTTCCTCCTCCGAGGAGTCAGAGCTTTCAGCTGGTTTTTTCCTGGCTACTTCTACGTATGAGGGGTTGGAGGGGCTTCCTTGGGAGGCTTCCAGATGAGCCATTTCTTCATCTTCTATGTTGGTGATAGGAGGATCGATCTGATCCAAATTTTCTGGGGCTATTGTGGCTGACTTATTCTGGTTGTTTTCTTTACCATTTGAGATCTTTTCTTGGGTGGGGTTGGAGCTGCTTGGAGTCTCTTTCGGAGTGCCTTTCCCGTTGCCTTTCTTCTGGTTGGTGGTTTTTTGTACTTGGGTCCATTGCTCACCATTTTGTTTGTCTAGTTATTCTTCCGCCTTTTTCTTGCAATGTTTGGCAAAGTTCCCGTAGCCATGACAATGTCTGCATTTAAATGGTAGTTGTTCATAGTCCAACTCTTGGACATGCTTCCATCCTGCGACTGTGAGTTTTATGGCTTCTAGCAAACCCTCCTCTAGGTCGACTTTGACACAGATGTGTGCACATGAATATTGATCTTTTCTTACTTCCTGACCTATGTATTTTCCTAAGCCATTGCCGATGATCTGGAGAGACTTCTGATTCCAGCAGTGTAGGGGGAGGTGGGGGAGCCGCACCCACACCGATACAGTATATGGGAGATCTTGGGTTGGGTCGAAATCTGGTGACCATTTGTTAAGGTATAGACCTTGGGGGCCCATAAAATAAGGTCTGTTTCTGAAGATTAAGCTTTTATCCTCTGCACTTTCAAATACGAAGATGAAAAAGCCTTTGACTATGAAGTAGCTTTTTATTCCTTCTTTAATTAATGGCTTCCAATTCCTTTGTGTCCAGTCCTCTACCGACTTGGGCGAAGGCCAGAGGCCCGTGAACTGGCCTATGAGGCCTCTCTCAGCGAGATTCAGAGCTGATTTATAGGTTTCTTCTTCAGGAAGGGCTACCGTGGGGATGGATTCCATCTTCTTGACGAACTTTTGTTGATTGACTGAGGGCGGGCGCTTGCAGCTCGAGGAAATCATTGCTTTGAAAGCGGTCACCTCAGGGGGAGGGGGCGGGGAGGGTCCAATGGGTTCGGGCCCCCTGGGGGCGGCATGGCTAGGCGCAGCTAATCTAGTCAAGCGAGCGCGCAACAGGGAGCAGCTTCGCGCAACGAGAGAAGGTTGTCACGAGGGATGGCAACCCAAGTCAAATAGAACGGGATCAGGCGAGCCCAGCAGCAGGAGGCTGCCAGGCGGGGAGGCCGCAGGAGGCAGCACAGGAGGGGAGGGCGGCCCCGCTAGGTCGAGCCAGGGCTGCTGCGCGATTCACAATGATTTCATTAACTAAAGAAGTAGCTACCAATAATTGTATTATTTTAATTGACTTATAAAAAGTGATAAAAAATAAATTAAATGTACTAACAAAAAGAAGTTGCCTCTTTGTAAATAGTAGTTTATAAAAATCCAATAAAAAAATAAAAAACAAATAAAACTTTCAACATTAACAATAGCCTACCACAATCCATAGTTAACATACCACCTTATATAATTCTATTTAAAATTCAAAACATTAAGAGTTACAACTCTCAAGAAATCTACCTCACTCCAACCAAAATAAAAGGATTTATATGTGAAAAAAACAATGTAGAAACCCCAAGGAGAGTCCATATATCTTTTTTTATTAATATTAAAAAATATAATAATTGTATTATTTTAATGGACTTATAAAAAGTGATAAAAAATAAATTAAATTACTAACAAAAATACATTACCTCCTTGTAAATAGTAGTTTATAAAAATCCAATTAAAAATGAAAAACAGATAAAACTTTCAACATAAACAATAGCCTACCACAATCTATAGTTACCCTACCACCTTATATAATTATATTTAGAATTCAAAACATTACGAGGTACAACTCTCAAGAAATCTACCTCACTTCAACCAAAATAAAAGGATTTATAAGTGAAAAAAACAATGTAGAAACCCAAAGAGAGTCCATATATCTTTTTTTGTTTATTAATATTAAAAAACATAATAATCGTGGCTTGACTTAGCCCTCCGCCTACGGTTCGCCTTCTAGTCTGAGGCCGCAGACCGCCTTGGCCCTTTGGCTGCATTGAAGGGAAGCGACTACTCTATCTGTGGGCTGCTGGGTGTTCCTCTGTGCGCCCTTGTGGCTATTGCGCCCCTGCGCACAACTCTGAGGTGCTCCCACCATGGATTCTATAAGGGGCTTCTCCAATCCGCCTCTAGAGGTGATAGCATTTAGAGCAATGATCAAAGTAGCCCTGAAGTGAGCGCCATCGACGACTCAACAGAAGTTCATCAAGAAGATGGAAAAGATCCCGTCAGTGGCCCTTCCTGAAGAAGAGACATGCAAGACAGCTCTAAATTTGGCAGAGAGAGGCCTCATAGGGCAGTTCACGGGCCTCTGGCCCTCTCCTAAATCAATAGAAGATTGGGCTCAAATAAACTGGAATCCCTTGATCAAAGAGGGTGTCAAAAGCTACTTTGTAGGCAAAGGATTCTTTGTCTTTGTGTTTGAAAGCACGAAAGGCAGAAGTTTAATTTTCAGAAATGGCCCATATTTCATAGGACCGTAGGGACTGTATCTGAACAAATGGTCCCCAGACTTTGACCCTTCCCAGGACGTCCCATCTACTGTTCCGGTCTAGGTGAGACTCCCCGATCTTCCTCTCCATTGCTTGAACCAAAAATCCTTAGAGAACATCGGAAACGCGCTGGGTAAATATATAGACAAAGCTGCAAGGAAAGATCAGTATTCTTGTGCTCGCATATGCGTTGAAGTTGACCTAGAGGAGGGGTTATCGGAAGCAATCAAGCTCACTCTCGTTGGATGGACGCATATCCAGGAACTAGACTATGAACATTTACCTTTCAAATGTAGACATTGTCATGGGTACGGACACTTCGCCAAGCACTGCAAGAAAAGGGCAGAAGAGCAACTAGACAAACAAAATGGGGATCAATGGACTCTAGTTCAGAAAACAACTCTTCCAAAAAAAGGTTCCGGTAAAGGAAACACAACAGGGATCCCAAGCAGTTCTAAGCCCACTCAGGAAGGCGAAGCAAACACAAAAGGGTCAGCAAGCACTCAGATCAACCCTGCAGCCCCAGAGCAGGAAAATCGTGTGTAGGAAGAAAGCACCCCACCAAGCAAAGAAGGAGATAAAGCAGTCCAGGTTGAAGTCACCCAAGGTAGCCCATCCAATCCCTCATACGCAGAAGTCACAAGGAAAAAAGCAATAGAAAGATCAAGTTCATCGGAGGATGAAACCTATGAGCGCCCCTTTAAAAGAGTTGGAAGGAAATCTCGAAAAGAAATGAGAGAAGAAGAGGTTGAGAGACTCAAAACTCAAGGAAGTCAGGCCACAATAGAAATGTCCATCGGACGAAATACCAGACTGAGACCTTCCAAGGGAGGTCCCAATCCTCCTCTCAGTAAATAATGAAGTTTGTCTCTTGGAACTGCAGAGGACTGGGGAACCCCTCTAAACTAGAAGCAGTCAAGGATTTACTCAAAACAGAACCCTCAGATATCCTCATGCTCCAAGAAACCAAGATTGAAGGGCAAGCCCTTCTAGATATCAGTAATTCAATATGGAATAAAAACACAGGCAAGGCAATCAGTGCCATGGGCACTTCTGGAGGCCTGGATACTCTTTGGTTAGACTGCACCTTCCAGCTTCAAAATTTCAAAGAAAACCAGCACTGGATCTTCACAGATCTCAAGCACAAATCCAATAAGTTGAACATTTCTCTCTTCAACATGTATGTTCCTGTAAACTATTCTGAGAAAAGAGAATGTTGGAATTCGCTTTCAATTTTTCTACAACAGCACTCCCCAAGTAACATTATCTTAACAGGAGACCTTAACATAGTTTTGAAACCAAAAGAGAAAAGGGGTGGATCAGGCAATAGAGACCCCATGGTGGCATTTGTGGAGGAGCTCTCCCGGAGTTGGGACCTTCTAGACTTCAACCTAATCTGCGGGCGGTACACTTGGTCAAATAATTGAGCTAGGTCGGAACATATTGTTGCTCGACTGGATAGGTTCCTGGTCCAAAGTGTGCTTATGATGAACAAAAGGATCATCATTACAAAAATTCTGCCTAAATTAACCTCAGACCATAAACCAATTCAACTCCTACTGGAAGACGAAGAAGATTTGGGGCCCATTCCCTTTCGCTTAAGCCTGCTTTGGTTCGAGAAAGAGGGATTCATGGAAACAGTGAAAGCTGCCTGGGCTAAACCCTTCTCAGGCTCCTCTAGCTATATATGGGAATGAAAGTTGAAGGCCACAAAACAAGCACTAAAGGATTGGATCAAAAAGCCAGATCCCACCCCAACCAATCAAAGAAAAGAGGCAATCCAGATGCTGCACTCCTTGCAAACAAATATGGAAAATAAATACATTACAACAGAACTATTGGATAAGGAAGTTAAAGCTCAATGTTCCACATACCAATCCTTCTGAGCTGAAGAATAACATTAGAGGCTACAATCCAGAAGTCTTTGGTTAAAAGCTGGGGACCGAAACGCCTCCTTTTTCCATCGACAATACAGAGCTAGGTTGTCCCGGAACTATATAGCTTAAATTCAAACCACGGAGGGCCAAGTTTGCAAAGGTTTCAACTAGGTTAAAGATGTTACTGAAAACCATTTCAGGAACTTATTCAATGATGGAACCCAAGGTAGCGATGAGGAAACAACCGACTTCCTCACCAAAATCCCTCTTCTTGTTAACACTGAAGATAACATAGCTCTTTTCAGACCCATCTCAGAGGAGGAGATTATCAATGTAATCTGGTCCATGGAAGCCGACACGGCCCCTGGGTCTCACGGATTCACAATCCATTTTTATAAAGCATGATAGGAAGTCATCAAAGTTGATCTCCTAAGAATGATAACAGGCTTCATGAAAAAAGCTATGATAGGAGGAGGAACCAACTCCACCTTTTTAGCTCTAATCTCTAAAGAAACCAACCCTAAATCCTTTGCAAGATTTAGGCCTATTTCGCTATGCAATGCATCTTACAAAATTATAGCCAAGCTCTTAGCTAACCGAATCAAGCCTCTACTCAAAAGATTGATCTCCAGCTCTCAAGGCGGATTCATGGAAGGCAAGTACATTTTGGACAATGTCATTCAGGTGCAGGAGACCATCCACACAAGCAAACAACGAGGGGAGAAAGGTATGTTTATTAAACTTGACATGGCAAACGCATTCGATAGAGTTAATCACTTGTTCCTTTGCAAAGTTTTGTTGTCTTTTGGCTTCTCTCAGCAATTTGTTCAGCTCATAAAAGCATGTATTGATTCCCCGTGGATCGCTCCCCTTATCAATGGTCGTCCAACTAATTTCTTCCAATCTCGAAGAGGCATCCAACAGGGATGCCCCCTCTCTCCCTTCCTGTACATTCTCATGGTGGACTCCCTTAGCAGAAAACTATCAGCTGAAAGAAATGTCGGCTCCCTTCCGGGTCTCAAACCTTCCCATGGATCTGCCCCCTTGAATCACGCACTCTTTGCGGATGACTCCCTTCTCCTTGGTGGTGCTTCCTCCATAATAGCGAAAACCTTTGACAAAGTCCTGAGAAGCTATTGCAGGGTATCTGGCGCTCTTGTCAATGAGAGTAAAAGTTAAATCTTCCGTTGGAATGCAAAACAGCAGGAGATCAATAACATCGCAAAGATCTTAGGGTTCAAAGGGCATGCACAATGGGATAAGTTCACGTATCTGGGACTACCAATATCCTCAGGCGTAAATAAGAGGTCCCTCTAGATTGATATCATCAGTAAAATCAAATCTAAAATCAAAGCTTTGGGAGGCTACTGGTTAACAAAAGGTGGAAAAACCAATCTAATCAAAACTCAGTTGTCAACCCTTCCTATTTATCAAGCAGCTTTCCTCTTGGCTCCCAAAAATGTTATGGAATAGATCTCTTCACTCCTCGGGGACTTCTTATGGCAAGGAGGGAAAGGCAACGAAAAAAAATGCATCTTGTAAACTGGGACTTGGTCAAGAGGCCGATCACAAAGGGCGGATTGCAAATACGTGACCCTTCCCTAGTTAACACAACGTTGGGAGGCAAGCTTCTGTGGAAAATGATCCACGACCCTTCTCACCCCGTCAGCATCACTCTTCAGTCCAAATACGCAGACAACGCCGCCCTCAGGAAAATGCAATTAGACAGCACAATTTCATGCATGCAGGTCTGGAGGCTCTGTTGCAAAAGTAGCAATTTTTTCAAGAAACACTTGTACAGAATCCCTAGAAATGGCAAGCGCACGCATCTAAGGAAAGATTGTATAATGGGGTGCGATCCTTTAGCTAAAAGCGAAGAAATCGCAGAGCTCAGGGACTGGTTCGAAATAGCAGGCATAAACAGTGTTTATGATTTGTCAATTTGGGACAAAAGCGGTGAATGGGCAGGTTGGAATCTTCATGGAGCCCCGAGGCATTTAACTGACCAACAAAATCACCTTGAAGATCTGCTCGAAGAAGCCACGCCGGTCAACAGAAACATGAGACAATTGGCGCTGGGGGCGAACAAGTATTTACACTTCAGCTGAGGGCTATAGAGTGCTTCAAGGATCGAAGAACAGTAATCATCCGCCCACATTTTGGAAACAGGTTTGGGAGCCGCTTGCTCTTCCAAAAATAAATTTTTTCTTCTAGACTTTGGCGCACAACAAACTATTAACAGGAGACAATCTCGTAAAGAGGAAGATCGAAGGGCCTCATAGATGCGTGCTATGCAGAAATAATCTTGAAACTGCCCAACACCTATTTTTGAAGTGCCTCTTCACCAAAGAGGTGTGGGGACTCATTCTACAAGATTTTCAGATTTCTATACCTTCTCAGACTTATGTCCCGGACTTCTTTGCTACTTGGAGTGCCTGCTACCCTCAGCGTATCCCTCCCAAGTCTTTTTGGCGCAAGGTATGGATAGCGATACCAAAATTTGTCTACTGGCAGCTTTGGCTGGCTCGTAACCAGCAGATCTTCAAAGACATAGAGCACTCCCCGGTTCAAATTGCAGCAAAAGCAAAGTCTCTACTCTTGGAAACGGCCCAACAACAATACTACAAAGATGATCCTCTGCTCACGCTGGAAGAAAAGAGGTGGCTGGCCCTAGAGCCACATCCCCGAAAGTATCTTCTGCCCCCCCAGAAAGCTAAACTGGACTGGCGAAAAAGAGAACCAGATGACATCTTCCAGAAATGGTGGAGGGCCCAAAAATTAACTACCATATTCTTTGACGGGGCATCCAAAGGGAACCCTAGAGTTGCAGGTGTTGGTGGGGTCATCTATTCCATGGATGGGACTGAAAGAGATTCAATTGCATGGGGCCTTGGCCTGAAAACTAACAATCAAGCTGAGATCCTTGGGTTACTCAAAACTTGTCTTATTGCTAGAGAGAAAGGTGTTAAAGGTCTCCAAGTCTTCGGAGACTCATAAATTATAATAAAAAATTTAAACAATGGTGAACTCTTCAACAATGTAGGTCTCAACAAAATTATGGATAGACTGAAGAGAGTATTACAATACTTCAACTCATACAAGCTCTACCATATTCTCATAAACTCCAATAGCGAAGCGGACCGGATGGCAAACATTGGATGCACTCTCAGGAAAGGGAGTTTTACTGTAAATGGTGAAAGCTTCTTCCAAAAACTGTGAAATTGTAATATCTCAAAGGCCAAAAAAAAGGAAAACAACCATGTAATAGGGGTCGCTACGGCAAAGACCCACTATCCCTTTTGCAATAAATAAAAACCACAACCATTATAGTTAATATATATATATATATATATATATTATTTTAATTGACTTATAAAAAGTGATAAAAATAAATTAAATTTACTAACAAAAAGACGTTATCTCCTTGTAAATAATAGTTTATAAAAATCCAATAAAAAAAACAAATAAAACTTTCAACATTAACAGTAGCCTACCACAATCTATAGCTACCCTACCACCTTATATAATTATATTTAAAATTCAAAACATTAGGAGTTACAACTCTCAAAAAATCTACCTCTCTTCAACCAAAATAAAAGGATTTATATGTGAAAAAAAAACAATGTAGAAACGTGTGATGTCCCCGAAAAAACTGTAAATATTTTATTTTACCAAATTTGGATAATTATGATTGTTATTGTTTGAGTTAAACAATGTTGTTATTTATTGAAATAGAAAATGGTTTGATTATAGCAAACTTTGTAATTTCTCATGAAGGGAAGTTGGAAAAAGGCAGTTGCCTGGAAAAAACCCTAACTACCTCCCCTAACTATGAGATGCTCCAAAAGAAAAGGAGTGGGGGGAGGAAAAATCCATGCTGAAAGGTCAGACAAAAACAAAAATAAAAAACAAAAACAAAAACAAAAACAAAAACAAAACAAAAACAAAAGAACAAAAACCCTAACTACCTCCCCTAAATGTGAGATGCTCCAAAAGAAAAGGAGTGGAGGGAGGAAAAAACCGTGCTAAAAGGTCAAACAGAAAAAAAGGGGAAAATGCTAAGTCTGGTGATGACCAAATAACGTAAGCGCTGTGTGCGGAAAACTTGCAGAAGACAAAGGTCTTGCAAGCGAGCTATGGGGGAGATTTAGTCTGGAGGACAAATCTCATGGACTGGTGGATTGCAGAACAACAGATTAAAAGGTGACTTTTACCATAGATTTCTCTTCTTCTTGAAAAAACTCAGGTAAGTAGTACACTCTTAAACTTTTATGTTGTTGCTCAGTTGAATTATGAATCTTTACATGTGAATGGAGAGTAGAGAACCTTAATTCCAGGAAATGATATTTGAAAATATTATGTAGAGTATACAGTATCTAGTTATTTAAAAGCAGGAAGATATAACAGATAGAAACAATTATGTTTATTTATTTTTCAATACTGGTAATTCCCTCTACAGTAAGAACTATCAACATAAACCAAAGATGGAAACAGTGTTGTTTATTTTTCAACACTAGGTAATCTCTTTAAAGTAAAAACTATCAATAGAAAATAAAAGATTGAACAGCTCTGTTTATCTACTTTCTGGAAAATTGTTAATTGAATAGTATTGATTACCTTATTTCTCTAGAAAGATATGGTAGAAGAATTTAAATGTTCACAAAGAACTAGCTAATGCAAAACTTCCATATAGCACAACTGTATTAATATAAGCATGGAGAGATTTAACTAACACCCCTTGCCCATAAGCAAGAAGCGAAGGGAACGATGTAAGCTAAGTGTTTTGATGAAATAGGGCCAAAAGAACTAAGATGAAAACTGTTATCTAATGAGTAAAAAGGAAAGGAAAAACACTCTGAAATCCATCATAAAGGCTTGATATAATTTTGAAACCCTACTGCGAATTCATCTTCGACAGAGTTACGAACCCTACGGTAATTTAACATTATCAGAGATACATACATAAGCGAGCGAATGAAATTACCAGACCCATAATCAAAGGAGAGACCCCGTTACTCTAAACTGCAAATATAACCTTCCATAGTAATTAAAATCAGAGTTGTACTCGTAGGCAAGCTCAGAGTATTCTAAAGAAAGCGACACAGTGGTTACATATAAAATCATCTCACCCAAACAAGATTGCACAGCGCGAGATGCGCCCAAAGTATGGCAAGATAACCATAGTCGCATATATATATATATATATATATTATATATATATATATATATATATATATATATATATATATATATATTCACACACAGTCCAAGGAAAACCGTAATGCGTCCCAAAGGAAAACCCTCGTTGTTTTGGGTAGAAAGAAAACAACTTTATTGTACAGCAAAAAGTCTATTGCTTCAAGAAAATTCCAGGTCGAGACCCAAACCCCAAGCTTGGAAAATAATTACACCAGAACGACCATGGCATCCAGGCCGTAGTCGATCTGAAACCCTTAGTTCAACCTCGTAGATCGACATACAACATTTTTAATGCAAAAAAAAAGACATTCTCCATTGAAAAGGAGATTAATAGACAGACGCCCAAAAGCCTTCAAAAAATATAGGAATTAGCACAGGTCTAGAGTAACATAGAAGCTAGCCACACACTTATCTCTCGTATTCCCTGACTGTCAACAAGCACAAGCCGATAGCTTACCTGGAAACCCTCCTGCATGGAAGGCAGGTAAGGGAGTCATACACTTCTTGGTCATCTGGTCGAAACCCTCGTGCCCTTTACCCTTACCCCTACAGAAGAATGCATGGTGTGGAATCAACAATAAAACCTGAGATCAAAACAATGGCGAAAAAAAAAGAATGAAAAACAAAAGCATTGGAAAATGCTTACGCGAATAGTATGAGTAGGAATTCCATAACCCCGTCCCTATAATCATTCAACCGCAAGGTAAACTAGGGCCTGTAAGCCGAGCAAACCAGCAAGAGAGCCAGATCGAGCGCCAAGGAGCAAGAGAGCATAATGATGCGCAATCCCAGCAAAAGAGCTTGAGTAATTACACAGAGAGCGCATAACCCTTGGATCAAAGTCCTAAAACCACCGCTGTCGATGCGATGAGAATCCCAAGGCGACCAGATGCCGAAGGACAATTCTGTCGTGCCACGAATCCATGACTATGCAGGAAGAGTAAATGCCAAGTGAATGGAAAGTCTAGCTGGAGCGAGAAACTGGTGTGTGCCTTAGCATTATTAAAACCAAGCAAATGCAACTGTCAGCAAAAGTCAATGGATAAGACCACTCAGCTACACGGAGTCTATTATGGCCATATAACAGAGTTTTCGATCATGTAAATTGATTAATGAACCGTAACATGAAATTACCCCATAATTTATTGCGACATGGGTATATGTATTACGTGGCAAGAATTTTTAATATATTTTTTGTATTGATTACTATGTAACTTTATCATAAATGTATTTTGTAAATAAATAGAGTTGTGACAAAACCAAAAAAAGGTCCATATATTTTTTTTATTAATATTAAAAAACATAATTATCGTATTATTTTAATTAACTTATAAAATATAAAAATAAATTAAATTTACTAAAAAAGGAGTTACCTCTTTATAAATAGTAATTCATAAAAATCCAATTAAAAAAAAAAAAAACAAATAAAACTTTCAACATTAACAATAGCCTACCTACCGCAATTTATAATTACCATACCAGCTTATATAATTCTATTTAAAATTCAAAACATTCTCGAAAAATCTACTCACTACAACAAAAAAATAAAAAAATTAAAATTAAAACAATATAGAAACCTAAAAAGTGCCTATCAAGTGATAGGGGCGTGCGTGTCATGCTTGGATAGGGGCGTCTGAGTCACGTGTGTCCCGCTAGATTTGCTGCGACAAAAACGTGACCCGTGTTAACATCTAAACGCCTTTTTTGGGAGCAACAACCATAATTTGACGTCATTGTCTATCTATAGTTTAATTGCAAATTTTATGTTCAAAATGTTTAATTTAAATCCGTGATACGTTAGGGACAAACCAAGTAAGTGAAAGTAAACTATTCACACAAACCATGAATCGCAATTATTTAATTGGATTAAATTGTGTTTTTCTCTCGAAAAAAGAAATAGGCATGGGGAAATCTACTAAGCTCAGAGTAAAGTGGCCAATACCATGTCATCATTACATTTATAAGTGATAGTTTATTTGGTTTTGAGGGTGTTTTATATATATTTTTGGATTTGTTGTATCATGAATTCGAGTTGTTAGCTTTTCACGATTCAAGTGTTTTAGGAATTATTTAGGGTGTTGAATCTATATATGCAATCAAAAATCTTGTTTAAGTAAACATAAATGAAGATGTGACCAATTTAACTTTTTTGTCGGATTTTGGCCAAAATCTCCAAAAACTTCTAATAGTTAGACAAAACTGACTTATATACATATTCAAGAGTGCTACATATTTTTTTAAAGAGGTTAATATACAATATTTGGATCTTGATGGAAGAATAATAACTATTTTATTCAACCACTTAAACTAAATGCAAATGACAACCCTACTATATTATTTTAATAAGGGAAAATACTATTAATTTGAAACAGATAATGTTTAACTAAGTTATTGTAATAGGAGATAGAGTATTAAATGAAACTAATTATGTTAAATTAAATCATTATAACAAGATATCAAAACATTTTTAAGTAATTATATTTTGTAATGGATAGACTTTCTTTTTTCACATATCATAGATCTGATAAGGCTTAATGAAAATCTTAAATAAGTGATCCATAAACTGTCATGGATATTCCACTCGACAGTTTGTCACAACAATATGATAATATTATGTTTAAAATATGAGTTTCTGCATTATTACAATTTTATTTAATTTATAGATTTGTAGATTTTACTATAATTAGTGCATGCATGCGAATAGAAATTTTGCAGAAAAGTAGAGAACGACAAAATAAGCTCACACACACATATGCTCTCTCGGAAGCCATTTTGGGAGAAAACCCAGCTGGAAGGTGAGGTTGCTTCACTCTCTTTCTCTGTTTGGAAATATGGTTGCAGGTACAAAGAAGTAGTGTCTGTGGCCCGTGGGCTGCTCCAGTGCACAGATCCTCTCTGTGTGCTCTACCTCCTATCTCTCTTGGCTATCTTTGCTCAACTATGGAAAAAAATGCTCTCAAAAGAATGGAATGCCTCTTCCTCCTAGTGCCCCGGTTATAACACAACTTGATAACCTACTAGTGGTTAAGTTTGACTACATCAACTCTTAACTAGAGTTACAAAATAGACTCTTTTAGAGTCTTTTACATCACAAACACATGGCTAGCCCCTTTTCCATTAATACTGGGGGATGACGCGACATTAGCCCAAATTATAGGTGTGAAAATGGGAAGGTCAACTTCTGAGTGGCATAAATTTTGCATATGGACTCTGACTGACGTGCTTCTTGTGTCATTGGAAAGGTCTCTTTGTGTAGAATAGCATGAAGCAAAGTTACGCTAAAGCAACAAAGTTTTACCTCCAAAAAACATCATTTGATGCCTCAAAATACTCTTGGAAGGTTTTAGACCCTGTTTCGCCAAACTGGGTCCTACCGGTAAAAATGGTCTTGTTAGTTGATTCCTCCACTTCTTTTCCACTCCAAATGCATCGAGATGGATGACAAACGATATAATGATCCAATTCAGATCACAGCTCCCCATTTTTGGAGGCTTTTGGTCCCCAAAAGCTTTTACTAAATGAGGTGAAGAATTTTTTCCTCCACCTTCTCTCTAGTGTGCCATTTATCTTTGCCTGGAAGTTGTCCCTTCAACCCAATCTGGCAAAATCATGTTGCCCCTGTCTTGTAGCTCTGGGCCTCTTCTGCAAAACTATATCTTTGGTCAACTTTGCCTGAGCGTCTAGTGTCAAATCCTCCATAGAAGGTAGGACTTGTTCCTCTTCCTGATCTAGCATGGAAGACTCATGGAGTTTCAAATTATCTACATTCACAACTAAATAAATGTGCATATATGATGGTAAATTGAGTCAATAGGAATTTATCACCCACCTTTTCTAGTATCTCAAAGGGACCATACCTTGGAGCCTTGATTTTCTTACTAGACCCCTGCAACCTCTCCTTGTCCAATTGTAGCCATAATCTATCTCCCACCTTTAATGTTTTATCTATTCTATGTTGATCATGCCTGGCCTTATACTTCCCCTGCGACTTTTGCAATGTTTCTTGTACATGTAGATGGAACTGCCTAATCTTCATATAAAATTTTCAGCCCTCAAAGCATCTCCTACAAGATATTCCCTCACTCCTCCTTGCTACCCATATGCAATATCAAAAGATGAAAGTGGAAAATATCCAAAACAAATCTCAAATGGGGACTTTCCTGTAGAAGTGTCGGTTGGTTTGTTATAAGAATTTTGTATATATACCAGATTTTCATCTCAAGTCTTTGGATGCTTCTAGTTATATCCCCTCAGAAGTTGTACCAAAGTCTTGTTGACTACTTTTGTCTGCCCATCTTTCTATGGATGGAATGTTGTAGATCTCTTCAAATTTGTGTCCATCTTCTCCTACAATGTAGTCCAGAATGCACTGAGAAATCTTGTGTCCCTGTCTAAAATGATGCACCTTGGTATCCCAAAGGCATCCATACCTGTCCAAAGAATAATTTTGTTGCTTCTTATCTATTGATGGTCTTTTTATAGGGCATCATAGCACAAATCTTGCTAAACCTATCAACTACCACGAACAAGAGTCATGTCCCTTCCTAGCTGTCGGTAAACCTGCCACAAAGTCCATGGAAATGCCTTCCCAAGAATGAGTAGGTATAGGTAAGGGATGATATAGACCCCGTTTCCTATTGCTAGGTTTGATGGTACAACAAATCATGCATCCTCTTATGAACCTAGCTACTTGCTCTTGCATCTTGGGTCAATACACATACCTCTGCAAGTTAGCCATAATCTTCCCTACACCAAGGTGCCCTGCAACCTTGGAGGTGTGAGCCTCTCTAATTAGTTGTAAATGCTAACCATTAAGAACACATAACTTATCCATCTTGTAAAGTAACCCATCCTAGAGATGGTAGTCAATGGTGTTGTCGCCATTGTGCACATGGCTCTGACTCTGCAACTATTGATACACCCCCTTGAAGTCCTCATCTTCTGAATATGCCTCTATATATGCATCATGAGTGAATGGCTCCATGTGCATAAGAGTCCCCAAAGTTGTAATCTTTGATGTGGGTGGCCTTGAAAGCATATCGACCAACTTGTTTGTGCTTCCCTTCTTATACTTGATCACCAAATGAAACTATTGTAAAAACCCCATTCACTTGTAATGCCTGGTTTGTTGTAGCTCACTATAGGCCTGCAAGTACAGTAACAGCTGGTGATCTATGTGGATTATTGTCTCCTTTCCCATAAGATCATGCTTCCACTTCTTCACAGATTGCACCATGGCATAGAGCTCCTTATTGTAGGTAGGGTAGTTAAGAACTATCCCATGAAATACTTCAGAATGGTAGCAAGTGAGTCTTCCTCCTTGCATCAAGACAACTCCCATAACAGACCCACTTGTATCTATCTCCACTTCAAAGGGCCACTGCAAGTTTGGTAATTCTAGAACTGGTGCTTGACTGATCTTCTTCTTTAGCTCCCTGAAACCCTTTTGCTGACCTTTTTCCCCACTGGAAACTCTTTCCACTTGTTGTTATGGTGTGGAGCGGTGTTTCTACCGCTAAAAATGAGGCTATGAATTTCCTCAGGTACTGTGTTGCCCCAATGAAATCCTGACCTCGAAAACATTAGTAGGCACCAACCATTTCATGATGGCCTCGATATTAGAAGGATCTATCTTCAACTCTTCTCCACCGATCACATACCCCAGATACACCAAATACTGATGCGCAAACTCACACTTCTTGAGATTTGCTAGCAGTTGGTGCTTCTTCAATGTTTCTAGCACCTGTGTCAAATGTGAAATATGTACTTCCCAAGTAGCACTATATACTAATATATCATCTAGATAGACAATAACAAATTAATCTATAAAAGGGAGCTATATCATTCATCAATCTCATAAACATAGCTTGTACATTACATATGCCAAATGGCATAACTAACCACTCATACAAACCTCTCCTCATTTTGAAGGAAATCTTCCATGCATCTTCTTCTTTGACTTGAACCTGGTAATATCTAGACTTCAAGTCCAGCTTGGTAAAATACTTTGCTTGCTACAACTGATCTAGCATATCTTCTATCCTGGGCAGGGGGTATTTATTATCGAGCGTGATTTTATTCAACACCCTATAATCTATACACATCCGTTAAGTCCCATACTTCTTTGGCACACTGATGATGGGTGACCCACATGGTGATGTACTTGGTCAAATGACACCCCGTTCCAGCAGTTGTTGCAACTGTTTCTTCACCTCACTTGCTTCTATAATAGATTGCCTGTACAACCCAACATTTGGCAATGGGGACCCTATCAATAGCTAGATCTCATGCTCCACTTCTCTCTTAGGTGGTAACCCTTTAGGCTCTCATAACACATCCTTGTATGCCTGCAACAACTCTTCCAATTGTTGTTTTTGTTTCTTAGTACACCGTCCAGTGATACCTTTCCCCTTACTGACTCCTCTTCAGACTAACTTTCTCTGTAAAACAATAAAACATACCTCTTGCTGGAACTAATCAATTTCTTGGCTTGGTTGACACTTACCAGTGAAATTTTCAACTTGCCTTTGTGCAAGTTGATGATGAACAATTTTCCATCCTTGATGAGACAATATTGGTTAGCTCTCCTCATGAATATTGCATCACACATGTACATGTATGGACTCCCAAACACGACTCCACATACATCAAGGGGAACCACATCCAAATCTACCTCATCAATAAAATCAACTATGATAACAAATCTAATTTTGCACTGTTTTGTTACCTTCCGCTCTGCATCCATATTTACCCATCCCAATGGATATGGGTTTGGATGATCACGAACTTTTAACCCCAACTTCTTGACCGACTCTGTTGTAATGAGATTCGCTTGCGATCCTAAGTCAAATAAAGCATCAATCTTTGTCTTCTTGACCTATAACTTTATATGGAAGAGTTTGGTCATTTCTTTCTCTTCCTGTTGTTGAAGGCTACTCAGATTCACCTCCTTTAGCACTGATGTATAAACGATCTTCTCATCCACGCCTGAGTTTCTTTCAACTTGGTTGCTTGAATCAGTGGCCATGAGATTATTCTTCTTATTATTTTTTTCTTGTTCTTTAGGTTTGTCTGTAGATGCAACTGTCAACACTTCTTCTCTGTATGGCCATCAATGTTACAGTGGTTGCTAGGATCTTTGCACTGGTGTGTTGTGGCTGTCGTCCTTTTATCTTTTCCCCTTTTTTCTTCTTCTTCCCCTCCTTAGAAGCTTCATATTGCTCCTTCTGCTTCGATCCACTTGATTGTACTCTTTTCAAGCCTATGTTCTCTAAGTATTGTGCCTGTGCACAAGCCTTGTCCACCGATTTGGGCTTGAACAACATCACTTGCTCACGCAAATGGTGGTGCAGAGCCCCCAAATACTTGAGGAATACATCTGGGTTATTTGGAGAGATACCCAACATTATAACCATCTTTATGAATTATGTGGTGTACTCCCGCACACTTTGGCTCGACTTTTGGCTGAATTAATGCCACTGGATCCATTGGTCCTCCACGTACCCAATGGTATAAAATTGTGACTTAATGAGGGTTTTGAAATCCTCCCACTTAGTCACTGGAGGTTCTACCTCCAACTTGAAGGTTTTCGTGTGGCTCACCCACCAAGCCAATGCGTGGCCCTCTAATTTCAGTCGTACGAATGAGATCTTTTGCTCTTCCTTGATCTGTTGGACACTGATATAAACTTTCAGTTGTTGCAACTAGTGGTTCAACTTCAGAGCATCAATCTCACCATGGTATGACTTGATATCGACTTTTGCTTCCATTTCAATGCATGGCCCTCCAAATTCAGCTGCGTGAATGAGATCTTTTGCTCTTCCTTGATTTGTTGGACACTGAAATAAACTTTCAGTTGTTGCAACCAGTGGTTCAGCTCCAGAGCATCAATCTCGCCATGGTACGACTTGATATTGACTTTTGCATCCATTTTGAACATGTATTGATTCACGACACTTGAATTGGGTTGATCTTTTCGGGTTCTTTCTTCAACTGGTTCTTTGTGTCTTCCCAATCCCCGTTCTGATTTGTCCTCTGCATTCGAACCCCCATCTTCTCCAAATATCCCCAACTTATTGCTTAGGGCACTATGAGGAGTTTTACATTGCGATTTATATTCGAGGCTTGTTGTTTGAGCACCAAAAACATCACCTTTGAAGGATCACGAGGTTCGTTTATAGATTTGTCGCCGTGATTAAGGTTTTATGATTTTCGACCCCATCGACCTAGATCCCCTGCAACTCTCCACAAATACCCGAAGAAACTTGCTTTGATACCAAATGATTCGTAAATTGCCGTGGATATTCCACTGGACAATTCATTACAACAAATGTGATAATATTATATTTAAAATATGAGGTTCTACACTATTACAATTTTATTTAATTTATAGATATGTAGATTTTACTGTAGTTAGTGCATGCATGCGAATATAAATTTTGTAGAAAAGTAGAGAAAACAAAATAAGTTCACACACACATAAAACACAAATATGCTCTCTAGGAAACCCTTTCGGGAGAAAACCCAGCTGGAAGGTGAGGTCGCTTCACTCTCTTTCTCTATCTGGAAATATGGTTGTAGGTACAAAGAAGTAATGCCCGTGGCCTGTAGGTTGCTACAGTGCACAAATCATCTCTATGTGCTCTACCTCCTATCGCTCCTTGCTATCTTTTCTCAGCTATGGAACACAATGCTATCGAAAGAATGCAATGCCTCTTCCTCCTAGTAGCGTGTTTATAACACAACCCAATAGCCTACTAGTGGTTAAGTTTGACTAGATCAACTCTTAACTATAGTTACAAAATAAACTCTTCTAGAGTCTTTTACATCACAACACATGTGGCTAGCCCCTTTTCCATGAATAATGGGGGTTGACGCGACATCTTCCTGCACTATAGGTGTGAAAATAGGAAGATCAACTTTTGAGTGGCATACCTTTTGCATACAGACTCTGATTGACGCACTTCTTGCATTGTTGGAAAGATATATGTGTGTAGAATAACATGAAAAGTTTTTGCGCTAAAGTGGCAGATTTTTACCCCCCAAAAATTGTCGTTTGATGCCTCAAAACGCTCTCAGAAGGTTTCAAACCCCGTTTTGCCAAACTAGGTCCCACCGGTAAAAACGGTCCCATGAGCTGATTCCTCCATTTTTTCCACTCCAGATGCATCGAGATGGATGAAAAACAATATAATGATCCAATACAGATCAACAAGATTAAAATTTTACCATGAACAAAGATTTGCTTATGCTAAAACAATGTATTTAAGAGTTTTGCTCAGTTTTGAATTTATTTAGATTGAAAATTGGGATTAGAGGCCTAGATGGATGGAAACTTTGACTTGCTATACTGTGGGATTTCACAATTGGAGATAAGTTTGCTGCAATATTTATGACCCCCTTTCTATATAGTCCAATAGAGTAGTAATCCTTGTCCACGTTGACGATTTTGTATCAAGAAGATTCCTTTGACTCTATTAGGTGTTGAGTATCTCCACTTATCAAGAAATGGGGCGTCATTTACATATTTTTTGCCCATGACCACCTAACTCGACTCAACAACCATGACAACTCAATTGCTTATCAATGATGCTCTTGTGGGGGTGTGCTGGTCACTTTTATGAGGAATTGAACCTTAGTAGGGGCTATATTACTACCTCACTTTCATTGATCCTATAGTGTTGTGGTCATTGAGATGACATTTTCTTATTTTATTTGGATTATATAGACTAGGAGACAAAACAACACATTGAACATAATGAACATGTACAATTAGGATTAAAAAGTTAAGACCTATGCCACATGTGTGTCAATCCAATAACTTGGACACCCTCCCATTCAATCAACTACCTCAATTGCCCTTGTTGTAATGCAATGTCTTCGTCCTTTATTGTAAGCCATATGTCACAATTGTTACACCCCCTCGTTTTCCTTGATCCCCCAGCCATAATTCAAAGCCATCTATCTTCATGACGATACATGCACACATGTTTTCAGAAACATTACTTAAACCTAATAGATCCCCCACCCCACTCTGAATAGTGACCTTGGTTGTTGACGTTGTAATCTGATCTCTTGAGTTTGGTTGTGATCATTACACATTTCATTGGCTTGATCCCTTTACACTCATTACAAGCCATATCCATATACAATGATGCCCACAAGTACTGTTTCAAGAACATTACCCAGCCATCTGTATCCCCCCCTGCCTTTTGATCCACTATCTTAATTACTGCTATGCTAATCCAATCTCTTGATATTTCATTCCAAGTCACTTGTTGCCATTATTACACCCCCTTGGCCACCTCAATCACATAATCCCTTGCTGTAAACCATCTACTGCCAGTAACGACACATATACACATGTTTATAAAAATATTACTAATCACTTTGTTATAAGTCATCGACCCACCCCCATTATGTCTCCTCATTTACCTTGATCCCTCAAGCCACATTGCAATCCATCTATCTCCAGAATTATGAAATGAAATGAAATTTTAATGTCTATGAGACTAGATATATATAGTCTATGGGACCACTAGCTTCACCGCTTTTTGCCTTTTGTAATTCAATCCTCTTATTATTGAAATTAATGATGAGCTAACCCAACCTTCTAACAATACCCTCACTGAAAAGACAATGACAAGGAACCGATGTTAACATACTACTGTAACTGTCTCTGAAAGCATCACATTCCAAAATGAAATGTTTTTCCTATTCCACTGCCCCAGAAGTGCAAAAAGTACACTCCCATTCTTCCCAAGCTTCTTTAGGTCTTTTCCATTGACCTGTTTCGCACTGTAGTTGATGCGAGTTAGTTCTTAATTGAGCAATAAGAATCTTTTTCTTTCCATGGAATGCTAGCTCCAATGTACTCTTTTTGTTGGATATCACAAGTGGGGTTGAATTCTTGAACATAGTACTTCTTCTTTCTACCAAACTCTTTTCCCCATATACGTTTATGAAACTTCTCCATAACAAAACTCTTTAAATCCTTGCTATTTGTGGGACATGCATTGAGGTAAATATTCCATTTTGCATCCATTTGTTGTTGTCTCATCCATGATTTCTTTCTTTCACTCATTCCTTCATTGAAGATAACTTTAGTCCATCTACCTTCTCTCATTTGCTCAATTCTTTGTAGGTACCTTATGAGACGCACCATAACAATTGCTTCGATGGGAGTTGTTCCCATTTCACTCAACATTATCTCATAAGAAACCAAACCTTTTATTTTAAACTTGCTCATGATCAAGCGGTTTTGGATTTTCTCAATTTGCTTCCATTTTGAGACATGAATGCTGCTAGCCCACATTTCACACCCATATAATATCATTGGACAAATTAGGAGCCCAAAAAGCGCTTTAATTGTCTTCCAATTCCATAACTTTGCCTCTCTACATCTGTTTTGAAGAGCGTATAATGCTTTCCATCCTCCTAAAATTCTTTTCTTTTTGCAGTCCTACCAATTAAACTTGTTGTTGAAATTAATCACGAGGTACTTGTATTCATTTACTTCTTCAAGAATGTTGCCCTCAAAGAAGAACATATGCTGGCTCTGCTTCTTTTTATTTGAGAAAATCATTATTTTGGTCTTGCTGGTATTGACTTGCATCCCCATTGCCTTACAAAAATGCTCAAGGGCATATAGGCGCATTTGCAATCCTTAGGCCGATTTAGCAATCAATACAAGACCATTAGCATATAAAAGAAGCTTTAGCCACCTTGCAGATTTAGCCACTCTTCCAATTTATCAATATATAAACGAAAAAGAGTAGGGGATAAAGGGCAACCTTGCTTGACTCTGATGTCACTTCTAAAGCTTTATGAAATGTCCACATACATGTTTGCAAAAAACATCATTCAACCCCTTAAGTTGTGGGCCTTCATCTCTCTTTCTCTCTCTCACACACACACACTTATACCCCGACAAATATCAAATCTTACAATTTTTTTTCAAAGATATGGTTAAATAAACACTACATTTATGCATATTTACTCATTCTCACAATAAATATCCCCTTACAAAATAAGTTTAGACATATAACTACTATTGTTAGATAAGTCTTTAAATTATTGTAATACTACTTCCACTAGTTTAACAATAACATTATTACAATTATCTTCATGATTCTCTCAATAAACTAGCATAGATCTATCTTAAATTTGGATCTACCAAATGTCCAAAAAAATCATTAAATAAGCTATATTGATGTGAAATACCATAGATTCTCAATATCATGGGTCCTTTTTATTTTTATAAAATTATTTATATTTTTAATCTAATTTTATTTATTTAACTCAATTAAAATATTTACATAACATTAATCTTTTAATTTAATATAATTTATTTATTTAAAATAAATCAAATTATTAACCATTACATTATAATATCTATTTAATCAAAATCTTAAACGTGAAAGCGACCTTTATAACAAAAATATCTGTTTTCGATATAAATACAAAGAAAATGTGTAACTCTTTAATTTCAGTAAAATTGATATTTTTTCAATATAAATACAAAGAAAATATATAACTCTTAAATCTCTGTAAAATTCCACCCTAATTCAAATTCGATGTAAAACAATTTCCCAAAACCTTTCCCATTTTCATTTAACCACATAATTTTAAAAACTCCCATTCATTTATACTAAATTCCAACTTCTTTAAAATAACTATCCGACCGAAGATTAAATCCCAAATGCCTCGTACCAAACAACAACCATAATTACCGTAAAAGGCATTGGCCAGATCCCATGACCGCGTACCCGAACTCACATGACGGATAAACTCAAACAAAATAGCCCCAACAAACGGGCCAGTTTTCAGAAAATGTCTAGAAAACCATCCACAATCCAGAATGGAGACAAGTAGAGCTTGACCTTCACCAGACCATTCAGAAGGCGGAAATCACACACAGAGCAGGTGGCCGGAAGAGGATGGAATCACTCGATGAACTGAATTACATTGAGCACCGTGCATATGCCAGAGCTGGATTACTGGGTAATCCCAGCGATTTATACTACGGTCGCACAATCTCTTTCGGCCTGGCTAACTTCTGGGCTACTGCTCGCCTGAGGCAATCGGTGGACCTCGTGATCGAACCCCACCCACATCACGATTTGGTCAAGTTCAACTCATTGGATCACCTGGTACGTCTTCTGTTAGAATTAACGTCTCTGAATATTTTCCTTCAATATAAGTTCAGATCCGAGAGCTCTTCTGCTCACGGATATGCTTTTCTTGAATTAAATTTAAGAACTAAATCAGCTCGGATCTCTAAGCCGCCAAATTAATGAACATGCCTTTTTGGATTCGAGTTTTTCTTGCAATTGTAAACATAGTTACAACTTTCATATAGTTCATTACAGTAGACTTTCAGGTACACAAAAGGACGGTCCGTAGATACCCAAATTAAATTGATGTCAATGGGTGTTGGTTTGTTTTGATAAAAGTGGGGTATTGTTATTCAAATTATACAGAGACATGCTAAAGTACAAATATTAGGTAACTTTTTTATTGAATAAATTACCAATCACAACGTGGTAGCTGAAGGATTGCTTCCATAAGTTGTGAACTACATTCACTACATTGTAGGGAAGGTGCAGGTTGTACTTGTTGCTCAAAAGCATTTAAAAAAAATAATTATACTATTTTTAAAATTTACAAGAATTTCACCAATGACCTTAATTCAGAGCTTGGAAGCTGCGTCCGGCTGGTTGAAGCCCTCCAAACCCCTCGGCTGTCTCCCTTATTCCTTCTCCAACCGCTACAGATTCTCCTGCTGCTGCTCCTTCCGATACTTCGAATTCTCTTGCTGCTGCTTTAAAGAAAGTGGACATTAGTTCTTCTTCAGCTTTGGTAATGGCACGGCCCTCCCTTGATGTAGGGAAAGGTTCACATTACTCTGAGTCCCCCGATGCTGAACATGTTCCTAATAAACAGATCTTTGAAGATGATAGTTAGCAGTGTTAGGCACAACCATGGCGAAGACAGAAGATATAAGGGATAAACCTTGAATGTAAATATTATTCACATGATATACATCTATAATACATTGGAGTGACTCTTGGATTCATCTTTCAAGGTTTCTTGAAATTCCTTTGACTGCATAAACATGATATACATTTATAATACTTTGGAGTGACTCTTGGATTTATCTTCGAAGGTCTTTTTGACTTCTTTTGACGGTTCAATTTCCACAATAACCCTTAGCGGATTAGGTGTCCAACATTCCACCCTTAATCTGAAGGGTATGCATGAGTCCAAGAAGAGAGCTGTAATACAAAATGTGCAAAAATGCATGGCAACACTAGGCTGAATGTGCTCTATGAAATGTTGGTATAAGGTGGCGGTTTAAGGATGACCACCAACACCAGAACGCTTAATGTAGTTCCTGAAACTCTTCCAAATCTGGCAAGAAGCTGAAGTCTTCTGGTAGAGGAAGTGTCCCGAATGTTTTGGAGAAGGATACCTTCAACCTGGAAAAGGGAGGTCTACAACCTGCGGTGGTTTAAGGATGACTACCAACTCTAGAATGCTTAATGCAATTCCTGGAACTCTTCCAAAACTGGCAAGAAGTTGAAGTCTTCTGCCAGAGGAAGTGTCTCCAATTCTTTGAAGAGGGAGAAGCTCAACTTGAAAAGGGAGGTCTCAACCCCACATAGATGGTTTAAGGCTAAACACCAACCAAAGGCATGCTCAGGCTACAACTCTGAATCTAGTATCGTAGGTTGTGGCTCAGGCTTGCTTGAACTTCTATGTCTATGGCTACAACTCTGAATTAGGCAACAGGTTCAAGTTGTGGCTCATGCTTGCTTGATGTGGCTTTGAAGCTTGTAGATGACCATCACTTCCCCCCCTGTCAGATACAAGGTGAGATGATGGAGAAAACTCAACTGTAAGATTGTTCAATACCCTAGAACAAGTTCTGACATATGATTGAAATATCTTCTTGGCTGTTGAAGCCTATTGCCAAGAAGCAATCTATCCAAGATGAATCTTTGTTTTTGCAGGAGTTTTGTTTTTGAAGCATCTGTTTGAAGAATGAGTGGTTTTATGACAATGCTCACATGGATGAAGATCAAAACAATGATCTTTCATATGGCCAACTATGTCATAATGTTGGCATTTAACAATCTGTTGTGGTTGTTGTGGAAGAGGAGCAAAATCTGGAACAATTGAAAGTGAATTGTCATGAAGAAATCCAACACTCTGAAACTGAATGGATTTTGAGTAATCTAGAATATGAAAGGACACATCCTTGTCTTATCCAAGACCAGTTATGTGCTTGTTATGGTCAAGCTCTTCCTAAGGCCTGATGATGGTTTTGGGAAGTGTATACTGATTTTTGCATCTGCAAGCAAACTTGCTCTTGGAATTGACACTTGATGTTGATCACTTGTTGGCTGCTGATGGGTATTTGTTTCAAAGTCAAATAAAGGGCTGTTCTGAACAATAACTAGTTCAAAATGATGTCTTTTTGGTTGTAACTCATCTTGCTGAACCTGTGATTCGAGCTGCAAAAATTCTATCTTTTCTTGTGCTTTATGCAGACAAGTCTGAATGTCAAAGAGAGTGCCCTTGCCAATTTCAACTGTATCGTGAACAGTGGAATGTATTAAAGTATTTAGTAACTCTAATAATTTTGTGATCTTGGTCATTTTGCCAACAACTCAACTCAACAAAAGGAGATTCAAAAACTTGGATGCTTCAGCTCGCTGTACTGCCTCACAATACAGACCAATGAAAACTCCAAAAACCAAGCTCTATGTGGCCAAAATATGAGTGAAACTATGATGGTGACTACAAATTTTGAAAATGGTGACCATTTTTTCTACATTTACCTTCACATTGTCAACACCTTTCATATGGTCGCAATTCTACCAAAACATCAATACAAACCACAAAACTTCTTGTTGCATAAGGGACTCTAAAACATTCGGCTTCAACATAGCTTTGGTAAGGTGGAACAAAGATTCAATGCAATGCAAACTTAAACTATGCCACAATGAATGGCTCTTAATAAATGGAATGACCCACATACAATAATGCACATATATAAACCAATACAGTGCAGAGGCATTACGTGCAGATTAAACACAATCTATTCAATGCTCCATTCCAATGCACAAAGACGTGCTTCATTCCAACACACACAGACTACGAAGAGATGAGTTGGCGTACATTCAACCAACATTAAAAAAGAACAACAAAATGGTGTAACTAGCAGATTGAAATACCTGCGACAATAGCAGGACTGAGATAAAGGAGTAAGGGGGTAGACAGAGCCATATTTAGAACCCCTGGGTTCTCTGCTCTCATACCATGACAACGGGATTTTTCCTTTGATTTTTCGGCCTTTTATTCGTTGTCTCAATGGTTGACGCTAGTTCTTCCAATACAAAGCCATTTTATTCAACACTACTACACCAACACACGAATTAATGCAGACTCACGCTTTTCAAATACAACGCAAAGGAGGCATATATATAGTGGTTTCAAAACATATAGTAGACTACTTTCAAACTAATGTAACACAGTGACTGGAAGCAACAACGCAAGCTCCAAACTCATGCAATAATATTCAAAACATTGCGCTCCGAACTCATGCAACAACGCTTTATTTTCTGAAATGATGTCACATGTCCAACATTACTGTGGGGCCCAAACCCACCTGTTCTGGGTTCATGTGGTTTGTATGACCACCTCCAAGAAAAAACATGAGCTTTTGTTCGGTTCCAATATCCCTGTATCATCCAACATTTTACAACCATAGAATGCAGAAATTTGTAGCTTACTGAGCAGGCAGTTGTTGAAGCACAAGGAATAACCACATTTATTGTCTTGCACAATGTAATTGACAAGGCCATTGCATATGGTGTGGGGTTCCCGCTCGCCCACATCAACTTATTCAATGTACAAGGAATCCACCTCTGGCTATTTCCATGCCTTCAAAATGTGACCTACTTAGATATCTAACACCTCCACTGCTGTCCTCAGAGCGTCTATTGTGCCCTCTTCTATTACTGACGGTTTGCAAGCAATAGTAATGTTGTCTTTTTGCATTGAGAGAAGGAACAGAAGCAGAAAGGGAAATGGTTTTGAGAAGATGAAGGAATGGAGACACCAACTCCCTATTACATCGTGAAGGGGAGAAAAGAGGGATGTTACGCTAGGTGCATGAGAGGAGAGTTATGTCGCCTGCTCTCAAAAGATGCGATGGTTGCAACATAGAGCAAAACTGTTGAGGAAGACTGAGTGGGAGTAGAAAAATGGCAGAGTGAACATTAAGGTCGCAGAGCGTTAGAGCATGGGCCAATACCAGCATTGGAGCAAAGGCAGGAAAGACCAAGGGTTGCAGGGCTGGCAAGGGTAACAAAAATGTCAGCACTGGCATTTCTGAAGGGCATAGATAGGATTTCTGACATAGAAACGGATTTAGATACTTAATTTGTCAGATGGCGAATAACTAGTGAGAGAAACCATCATATAGAAAGAGAGATGAGGAAATAACTTAATGGGTACCAGACAAAGACATAACTGGCCACAAAACACAAGCTGCTCACACTTGGGCAGGAGATCGCCTACAACTCCGATACCATGTTAGGCACAACCATGGTGAAGACAGAAGATATGAAGGATAAACCTCGAATGCATATATTATTCACATGATATACATTTATAATACGTTGGAGTGACTCTTGGATTCATCTTCCAAGGTTTCTTGGACTTCCTTTTACTGTTCAATTTCCACACCATAACCCTTAGCTGATTAGGTGTCCAACAGGCAGCTTATGCTCATTGACGGTTGTGGTGCCTTCACTTGGGAGAAGGCTGGATGGATGTCAGAAAGCCATTAAGGAAAAAAAGGCAACCAAGATGGAGCATCAGTCTGCCTGTGCAGTCTTTGCTTAGTTGATGTTTGTCGTTGTTAGGATAGAGGCTAGAGGATCGCATTTGCAGCACTTTACTGTGGTGGCGCTGGTAGCTCCCTTTTCTCCATAAAACTCTGCTGTACTTCTTGTTTTTTTATATTAATCAAGTAGCTTTATTTATTTATTTTTTAAATGTGTGATATTCGTAGCTCTTTCTATAAAACTTTATACATTTTGTATTTTGTTTTTAAAAACCATCTTCATTTTGTTTTTTCATTAATCATCAAAGAAAGCTTCAGCTTTATTATAAAAACCACGTTTACATTAAAGAAAATAAACTGAATGCTTTGCATGTTCAAAAGAATCATATGACATAAATGGGTGCTCTTCATTTTCCATTTTTAACCCTGGTTTATAGTCCCGTCTGATGCTGGAATTGTTAACTGTCTCGGCTGTTTTTCTGTTGGTTTTATACTGTCAGAACAAAGGAAAAATAAGGCTAGAAAGGCAAAAGCCTGTCTGTGTGATTACTGTGAGAAGACTTAGGTTAAAAACTTGTGGACCTTGCCTGCCTTTCTCTGATGTGGTTCAAGTCGAAAATAAATACGAATTTTGCACCAGGAAAATTGTTTCCTCTGAAATAATAGAAATGAAAAAGAGAATTATGAAGTTTGAACTTTGTAAAACTATAAGAATGGTTTGTGTTTTTTGTCAGTGTGTAGATCTTATTATATTGTCAATCTGCTTAGCTTTCATTTACTTCTTTTCAGAACGAAAAATGCGAGTCAGCATTCACATTTTGGAAAAAATTCCAAGTGGATATGCTTCCATGTTTGGCTGGGGAAACTTTCTTATAGGTAGCTAATACTGATGGTTGATTTTTCTTGAATTCTGATCATGGTCAGAATCAGGGTGACCAGGGTAAGAGTTTGACTAGGTCCCGGGAAAATATAGATAAAATCTTGGCAATGGAAGGAAAAAACACTACATTTTGGAAGAAAGAGGTATTTCTGATTAACATGAAACCTCGTAGATTAGGAGTTTGATTGAGACTCAGGAAAAGCTAGGAAAAATCTTGGCAAATGAAAACACAAAAAATTACCCTAAATTTGAATTGTAGAAGAAAGATATTTGTGCAAATTTTAAAGAGAATAAGGGTTTTGAGTAGGAAAATAATTTGAGAAAATCTTGACAAATGAAAACATAAAAAACTACACGAATCATAAAGTCAAGAAAAAAGAATTTTGTGATTAACACAAAACCTTATGATGCATGTCCAATACAAATTTTAAACAATAAATGGTTTTGAAGTACATAGATAAATCATAATGGATCCTGGACAGTGGACAGCTTTGCTGGTTTTCTGCTGTGAAAAGGGTAAAAAACAAGCAGTGAGTGCTTTTTTATTGTCTCTTGATAGACAGATGATTGAGTAATTCAGAGTATCATTCTGGTGAGGCAAGGCAGTCCCCTGGCTCCCTAACATCCGCCTAACCGGTGATGGTATGAGTATGGCATGGGTTGAGTCAAACTTAGATTCAGTTTGGTGTTGTCATATCTTGGAATTTGGAATTAGACTCAGTTTTCAGCTTGGACTGAGAAGAATCTGGTAACGCTGGTCTCAATTAGAAAGATTCCACAAATTTAACTCTCTCATTGGAACTAAGTTGAGTTATGATTGTTAATAATAAAATATCTAAAGAGTTGAGATGTAATAAGATAGGACATGTTCATGTGTGCTCAGTAAAACATATTTACAGTGTTCCACAGGGATGTGTCCCCATGGCCCCCTTTTGGGGGAACTTGGGAAACATTTCCCTAATGTGGGGGGCGTGTTTCCCCAAAAGGGCATTTGCCGTCCCCCTCCCCCAATCAACAAAAAAAAGTGTGAGGTGCCTAGGTGCCCCCCAGATTTTTTGTCCAACAACCCTTTAAGACAGAACACAGATAAGGAGATAAAGTGTTGAGGAGTTTGTGACCCTGGTAATTAATGGTACTGTTAAATTCTTAAAGTAAATGTTGCCATTCTTTATCTTACCACATTCTAGGCACCCCCCCTAGATTTTTTGTCCAACAACCCTTTAAGACAGAACAAAGATAGGGGGATAGAGAGTTGAGGAGTTTGTGACCTTGGTAATCAATGGTAACATTAAATTCTTAATTAATGGTAATATTAATTTCTTCAATTGAAAGTTTATATCTCCTTTATTTTACCACATTCTCCTTTATCTTGCACCAAATTTTCCTTTATCTTACCTATTCTTGTATCATCTCCTTTATCTTACCACAGTCTCCTATATCTTACATCACATTCTCCTTTCTCCTACCTTTTCTCTCCTTTTACTTCAAATTTAACATTACCATGACTTGTTTCAAGATGTTTGAAAGTGGTTCCAACTTCATAGGACTTCATATGGAGAAAATAGAATTTCATATCCCATTTAGAATTCAGCAGACTTAACACTTATCATTTTGAAGTTGGTTTTCCTGTTTGGGTTTCTATGGTAAATAACATTTCCATGTGCAATGATTTTTCACTATGTGTTGTTTATTTTGCTGTGTTAACTTGCATGTGTGGTCTAATGAAGCTATCGTGTGATTTCGGTGGCTGCTAGCAAGTGTTATTGGTGATAAAGTGGAGTTTTAATGAAGATATTAGGTTTATTGCATTGCTTGGTTTTCCTTGTATAATAGAGAATATAACAGCTCTATTACCACCATCTTGGGATGCATTTCCAAGCGTAGATATCAACGGTTTCCATTGCATTTTTCTGAAGGGTTGCTAATTGGGATTTTTAAGAGGTCATAAATGCTGGTAGAATTTTTTCCTTGGAGTTAGGCATTTGACTTTGTTATTGGATTGATTCACCTCCTATCTAGGCGTGTTTGTAGATATGCAAAAAGACATCCGAGGACTAGACTGCATATCCAAAAACACTTCTACAAAGAGAGAGGATTGAAGAAACAAAGGAATATGTTCTTCATTACTTGAAAAATGGACTATATATCATTCTAATTTGTAGGAGCAAAAGAAGCCTCTAGCGATAACTTGAAGATAAGCTTTGCAATGCAACAGATATGTTCACTACATAAGCTTACAAGTTTTGATGTTCTTTTATTGGAACTCTAACACCCCCATATAAGCGAAATGTAGGAAGGAAAGTTGAAACAAAAATAAAAGAAAAAACAATGAATGGGTCTGGACAATGAGGCCTGCTAAGGTACCAATGTACAACCTCTCATAAGCAGAGAAAAGGAGACAAACCTGTCGGAAAAAAATCCTCTCCCCAAAAGAGAGTAAAAAAGGAAAAAGAAGAGAAAAGATGAATGAGGAGATGAGGGAGGAAAAGATGATCCCCCAAGGGCAACTTCCTTCACTCCAAGCATTAGTTATTACTGAAGAAACCTTGGTGATGCCAAGGGTTTGGTGAAGATATCTGCAACTTGCTCTTCAGTAGGCACATACTCTAGGCTAAGAACATAATCTTGGATAAGTTGGTGAATGAAATGCATGTGAATATCAATATGTTTCGTCCTTTGATGCTCCACTGGATTTCTGGAAAAATGTATGCCACTCTGATTATCATACCAAAGAATAGTGGGATGATATTATTAAATGTCAAACTCAGTTAATAACCGACGAAGCCAAAGAACTTCCTGACTAGCAAGAACTCTAGCCTGATACTCAACTTCTATAGAAGATAATGAAATCACTGCTTGTTTCTTGCAGGACCAAGCAATAGGAGCAAAACCAAGACGAAAAACAAAGCTAGATGTGGACCCCTGATCATCAGTTGATCCAACCTAGTCAGAATCTGTGAAACCCACAAGATTTAGAAGTATTAACAGTGTACAAAATGCCAAAATTGGAAGTAATTTAAATATACCTCTGAATATGCTTTGCTGTCTTCTAGTGACTCTTATGAGGATCTAGAGAGAATTGAGAGACAACCCCTACTGCAAGAGCATTGTCAGGTCAGGTATGAGTCAAATAGAGTAGACTCCCAATTAGTTGTTGATACAATGTAGGATCCACCCATGGTGAGGTGCAGCTAGTGGTAAGAGTAATGCTTGACTGAAGAGGAGTAGGTGCAGGCTTACAACTAGCCATGCCAAAGTGCCGAAGTAAATCAAGAGCATATTTTTGTTGAAATATGGTGATCCGTTTTGAAGACTGACAAACCTGCAGTCCAAGAAATTAATGCAGAAGGTCAAGATTGGTCATATGAATCTGTCCCATCAATGCTTCCTTGACATTCTGGATTGTGATGAAGAACTCCCTATGAGGATTAAATCATCCACATAGAGAACTAGAATCAAAATGTCAGAGCCCTGCCTTTGAGTGTAAATTGTAGGATCAAAATGATAACAGTTGATTCTTGAAGCAAGCAGAAAACTACCCATCTCCTCATACCGAGCTCTAGGAACTTGTTTGAGACCATACAATGAATGCTGAATCCTACAAACTACTGAAGGTTCCTGCACAAAACCAGGAATTTGTTCCATGAAAATCTCCTCATGTAGATCATCATGTAGAAAAACACTTTTTACATCCACATGATAAATAGACCAGCCTTGGGAGGTAGCAAGAGAAAGCACAAGGTGCATAGAATCCATCTTGGCAATAGGAGAAAAGATATTAGAATAATCAATTCCTTCAACTTGTAAAAAACCCTTGGCCACAGGAGATGCCTTATGTTTGTCAACAGAGCCATCTGCTAAATATTTGGTTTTGTATAACCATTTGCAACAGACTAAATTACATCCATTGGAAAGAGGAACGAGATGGCAGGCGTGATTCTTCATTAGAGAAGAATACTCCTCTATCATGGTAGCTTCCCATTTAGGGATTCCAACAACTTCATAAAACTGTTGTGGATCCTCTCAAATGACATGACCCAAAAGTGAGATTCCACTTGACTATGTCTAGTTAGAGGCAAGATAACTGAAATCAGTGGCCTCACAGCCATATTTGTCAGGTTGCTTTCACTTATGAAGGCTCCTTCTCAAAGATTGCTTTTGAAAAAGTTGTTACTGATTAGACTGCTCAGGTTTTGGTGGTGCCGATGTGTTAGATTCTCATCTGGCTGTTGACATTCAATAAAACTTTCTTCATCTTCGATGTCTATAAAACTATTAGCATGATTAGGACCGTTATCAATAGTAAAAGTTGAGGAAGGAGAAGAAGACGATGTTGGATTGCTGTGCTCATCAAAATGGACATCTCTTCGAAACAGGACTTCTTGAGAAGTGGGATCAAAGAGCCCATATATCTTCATGTCCTCACAATAGCCAACAAATATAAATGGATGACTCTTCTTTTCCATTGCTTTATGCTTTTCATTTGTACTTAATCCCCAAGCTGGATTGCCATATACTCTAAAAGAAGAGACATCGTGCTTAACATGGGTCTAAGCTTCCACTGGAGCCATTTGCTGAACATTTGCTGAACAACCTTATGAGGCATCCGGTTTTGAATATAATTGGCACAATTAATTGCTTTGGCCTAGAAAGAAGGTGCCATATTCTTGGACTGAATTATGCAATTGGCCATCTCTTGTAGTGGTTGGTTCTTCCTTTCAGCAACATCATTTTATTGAGGGGTGTAGGGAACATGGTGTTGATGTTGAATTGTTTGTTCTCTACAAGAATCTTTGAATGCATGGTTGGCATATTCCCCCCCATTGTCAGTACGGAGTTTCTTAATGGAGCAAGATGACTGCTTCTCAACAAAAGCTTTGAATGTCTTAAATGTTGCAAAGACTTCACTCTTATAGTTGAGGAAGCACATCCAAGAGTGCCTTGAGAAATCATCAATAAATGTTAGTGCATATTTCACCCCCAAGAAAGAATAATTTGGAAATGACATCAAATCACTATGTACCAACTCAAGAGGTGCTGTGGTACATACTACATAAAGCTTTCCCTATAGGAAAGCTAAGTCACTTGACACGGGGACATGGGACATGAGGATTCGAGTGTCAGACACAGACACATTGACCCCCTGGAATAGGACACGTTATATATATATATATATTTATATATATATATATATTATATATATATATATTATATATATATATATTAAAATTAGACATTTCTTACACAAATCCTCATTCATGATACAAATTTGTTGATTCAAACATAGATCTTTATCTAGATGTAAGTTTTACAAAGTAACATTATGCATACAAATCAATGTTTTTAAAACCGGAACCGGTGACCGGACCGGTCCACCTAATGAACCGGTTTATCGACCGGAACCGGTCTAACCGGGACTGGTTTGGTCTAAACGAACCGGTTTTAAAAAAATACATTAAATAATTAATTTCTAATGAAACAAAATTATTTTTAAGATGTAAAACCATGATTCCAAGCCAATAAAGACAAAATATGCAAAGTTTGCTCATTTATATACCATGTAAAGGTGAATATATCAAAATGGCACTGAGTACAATACATATCATCGACAAAATAGCAAAATACATAAGAAATGAGGCTCTAAATGGCCTATAAAGTCCAAAAACAATGCTGCAAGCTATGACCATTGGCCTACTACAAGTCTACATGTACAAATCATCATCAGTTCATCACCAATACTAGCACAGGACATCATTAGGCTACATGACATCATCTGTTCGAGTCTAGGATGCCCAGCTGATCTGCAACTCAGTATCATGCCACCATGACAAAGAAGTGGACCTAATGAAGCACGATTTGTCGACCTGCATGACTATGCCTTCCATTGTTCTTGGCCTCCTTGATGCCGCTACTGATCCTAGTCTGATGCCACCACATAATCTGCATCATCCCTGCTAAAGCCATGTCGATATCAAATCGGCCTCAAACACAGGTTCTTCAGTCTCTCACCATTTGATGTTGTCAATATCGTCAACACAATGGAATCTAGATCAGAGTTTGGCTTCATATTGAGCTCCGATTGCATTTATTGGCTACCCCAAACCATGAAATCCTGAAAATCATTAAGTCTGCTGAAATTTGAGTGAATCTAAAATTCTAGTTTCTCATATGAAATCCATGAGGTTGAAACCACTCTCAAACATCCTGAGTCATTTCATGGTAATGTTAAAAATTTAAGTAAAAGGATGAAAATGAAAATTAAAGGAAATGTCACTTTTACTTTAAGAATTTAACATTACCATTAATTGCCAACATTTTTAGGGTTGAAACACCCTTAGTTTCCCTCCAAAACCCATGAAACACAATGAAAAATATGCTTTTTTAACTTTATAGTGGGTGTGCCTAAAACCGGCCAGTTTAGGACAAAACCGGCCGGTTTTCACCGGTTAGGGCAAAAAAATGGCAAAATGGCCTTTCCAACCGGGTTTTTTGGCAAATTAGACCAGCGGCCTTGCTAACCGGCTGGTTAGACCGGTAACCAGTTTTTAAAAACGGTTTTGAAAACACTGATACAAATACAATTGTGGCATAAATAATAAATCATAATACATATTCATCAATGATCCAATACGAGAAAGACAAGATACTGTAGTTTTCTCATTAAGTCATCAAAATCAAAATGTGTACATTGTTACATAGGTAGTAGCAATGCCAATGGTAAATAGAAATAGAAAATACAAAACAACTACAAGCCTGAAGGCAATAGGTAGCCCATGACTCATCAATCCTCATAATCAAAATGAACATCATTGTACTCATCATCATGGTCACCACTTCTCTCCTCTGCTGCATCCTCCTCCTCTGTATCCAATGTCATCTCTGCATCTGTTGGTGTGGAGGATGACCCCTCTACAGTATCACCATCATCAAAAGTGTCAAGCTCTAACACTGGCTCATTAAGATCCATGTTGGCCAATGCCAACTCAACACTGCTGTGCAAACCCATATCATCTGGAAAGACATCCCACATCTTTGTCTTTCCCCTCAACCACTCATCCCTTTGCCTATAAATAAGATGAAGGTTGGTGTGCACATACACCATTGTCTTTGCCCTGCACTGCTCAAGCCTGCTCTCTTGACACTATACAAATTCCCATATGTGCTCCAATTCCTCTCGCAACAAGAGGATGAAGTCACCTGAGAAAGGAGCCTCATGGCTAACTACTGTATAAGAGGGCTTGTTGCCCCATGAGTTGCCCACCAAGAATAGGGCTTCTTATCTCCCCTGTCTCTAATGACATCATATCTTGCAAATTGACCAGTGCTAGTGGAAAACTCTGCAAAGGCATCCTCCACCTCATCAAGGGATGCTCTATCATGAAAAATCCGCCTCAGTGCAGCTTTCCTCCCCTGTGAAATTTTTCCATCCATATGAGGAGGGAATTGACGGAAAGGTCCACCATTCAGCCACTCATGGTTGTAGTATTTTGGGTTCAATGAGTGAGCCAAACAATGTAAAGGTGTGCAATTCTTGTCCCATATGCAAGAATATTTTGTATGGTGGTGAGGAAGGCCTCTGATGATGTCTCATACTCGGAGCACTCACTCTGTAAAATAATGCTCTTCACAGACTCAATCATGGAATCCCATCCCTCATAAACCTCTCCTAGGATGGGTTGGTCTGTATTTGCAAATTGAAGCAAAGAAATGATAGGGTCCATGATCTGAATAAGTAGATCTACTTTCTCCCACCAAGCATCATCTAACACTATGTCCTTCACTCTTTTTGAGGCTGTTTCATCTATCTTTCACCAAAAAGACCATAATTCTCAAACGAAAATTTGTTGCTGCTTTTCCTCAATAATGGAAGGGGGTCTTCATTATTGTTTTTTTAGATGTTTCAGCCACCTTTGCCATACCAACGTTGGCCTCTTTTTCCATTTCCTTCCTCTTAGCTAAAGACACCTTTGTACATGCCACAATACCACAACTTGGTAAAGCCAACAAATGAGCTTTCACACGGAAATATGTGCTCATGAAATGAGTTTTGCAATAGTTGCATTTCCAAGCAACATTGCTTCCCCCCTTCATCTTGCTGCCCGACTCTTGCTCTCTTGTGGCATATTTCCACAAGGGATATTTGTTATCTTGAGGCTGCTGTCTTCCCTCAACATTTGAAGCTGCTATTGCAACCCTACTTGCAATAGAGGGAACACTTGTAGATGCTAATGAAATTGGAAGAGGAGGGGCATCTCCAATGGGGACATTCTTCCCCTTCCTTTGCCCTTGATTGAGCCATGAATGTTGTAAAAAAATAAAGAAAAATGCACAAAATTTGTAAAACAAATGCACATGCAAACAACTGTAATAAAAATGCAAAAAAAGAGAGAGAAAATGCACTTACCTGTTGCTTGAAGCGCCTCCAAAATGCTCCCACACCCTTTCTCTTTGCTCTCACACACTCACAACAAACCCACAACAAGAGAGAATGACTTTGGTGAAGTTAGAATGGGCCAAATTGCCCTTTTATGGCCGTGCGGAGGTAAAAACACGTGACATGTGTCATGGAATCAGGACACGTCGATCGGACACAATCCGGAGGACACATGTCCCACCGAATCGTGTCCGATTTGTCTGATTCGGGACACATGAAGCCTAGGCAACGAATCCGGTATCTTAGTAGGAAAGTGATCTTGATGTTGCTTGCCAAGAGCACAACTTGCACAAACCCCATCAGTACAAGAAACCTTTGGAGGACCAAGAACCATATTCTAAGTGTGCAACTGTTGCAAATATTTATAGATGTCCAAGTCTTTCATGCCAAAGCCTATTCAATGAATCAATGTGAGTAATGAAAGAGGAAGTTGAGATAGGCTCAAAACTGGCAAACTTATATATTCTGGAAGTGTGATCAATCTGTCTATAATAGCAACAACAACTCTGTATCATGTAGTTCACGAATAACTAATAGATTGGGAGAAAAATCTATTGTTTTCCCATCACCAAAGTGATAGATTTGATAGATGGATAATAAATTGGTAAAGATGTTAGGAACAAGGATATTATTAATGCACCCATCAGCTGATTGCATAGTGCCTGACCCTAAGACAACAAGTTGAGAAAAGTCTCCAACTGCAATCTGTGAGATGTTGCTTTGGGATATAGAGGGAAGCAAGTCTTCACAAGGAGTCATATGATGAAATGCACCTGAATCAAGTATCCATTCGTCTAAAGCATGCCCTTGACTAGTTGAAGTATTGTGCTTCTTCATGGCTTCATCTAAGACTTCCAATTTTTCCAAATAACTTTCTTCGATATGCCTAGATTTGCAAAAAAAAGTGCATGATTCACTTGACTTTTTCTTCTTCTTCTTTGTCTTGGAGGAAGATCCATCAGACTTGGAAGTTGGAGGGGAAGATTTAGGGTTTTGCTGAGGCTTGGAGGGAGACTCATAGGCTTGAGCAGAATCTTTCTTTTATTTTAACTGGGCTTTGTGCTTGCCTTTGGAGGTATGAGCCACAAGAGCCTGATTCAATGAACTAGAAAGGACATCTAGCTGCTTGAGCTTAGATTGTTCTCTTGTAAGGCGATCGCAAAATGTCTCAAAATTGGGTATATTAAATGAATCTCCAAGGGCATCCATAGTAGAATTGAATGTAGATGAAAAACCCTGAAAAGGACCCTTTAGTTTTGACAAGATAAAAAAGATAAACTGCCCTTTCCGATTCCTTTTTTCCACATCCTTTTAATTGGGTCAACAATAGCTTGAATTTTGCAAGGTAATCCTGAATAGAGGCTTGTTCATCAGGTTCAATGTTGATAACTCTACTTCCAACTATAAAGCATGAAATTTGTTAATCTTTCCAAATAAGAAGGCCAACTTATCCCAACTTTCTTTTGGAGATGTACATTTATCAAGATTAAACAGTAAGCGATCTGAAACATACAACCCAATTAATCCCATGGCTTCATCTTGCTTATTTTGATGGGAAAATTGTTCAATTTCTTTGGTAAACATTGGCTGATTTTCACTTAACACCTGCCAAAGTCCTTTTTGACTGGTGTAGTTGTTGCATTTTAAATTTCCAAGTGATAATTATGGGTAGTAAGGAGTTCTATGGTCCTTGACTCGATCATGTTATGAAAAATCTTGGTCCAAATCAAACTTGCAAGTCCTTGACTCGATAATGTTATGAAAAATCTTGGTCCAAATCAAACTTGCAAACAAATTTTAAATATTTTTAATCCAAAACTCCTTAAAAACCTTGTTCGGAAATAAATTATTTTTTGCTACTGCAAATTACCTTGGTAAAAATACCATAGGGTTTATCAGAGTCAAAGTTGTAGAGTGGATCTTTGTTGAATCTGGAAATTTTAGCAAATGTTGTTGCAGGGACTGGATCCAATGGCCGCAAGAATACATCCCAACAATGTAGATACACCACAGATATGATCACGCGATTACAAAATAATCTGATCACTACTACGGACCACCAACAGATTTGCTCGGAAATAATTAAAAAAAATAGATCCTGAACCTCCAAGATTGAATTGAGATTTGGTAAGGATAGATGAGATCAGATCTGATCACTTCTGACAAATCTCTCAAAACTTGAGAAGGGGCTTGCAGATTTGCTTTACAGCACAACAAATAAGATCTACGTAACCTTACATCTCGAGGTCTGGCTGCCGCTAGGTCACGAAACCGGAGCTGCTAGTACGCTGCGGCTGAACCAGTTCTTTTGGCCTTCTGTCCTCAGCCATGGCCCCTCCGGATGCAACCCCGGAGGTGGCTGCTGCCCAACAGGCCTTCTCTGCCCTAGTCAAATCCTTACCCCCTCAGCGCCCTCGTCCAACAATTTCTAAGTTTGTGAAGAAGCTAGATGTTCTGCAAGAGGTGATCCTTCCTGCTGCTCTCCCTCGTATGGCAACACTTTCTTTAGCAGAACGAGGTCTCATCGGAAAATTCACTGGTCTCTGGCCCTCTCTGAAGACAGTGCAAAGGTGGGTCGAATGAAACTGGTCTGATAAAATACAAATCAAAATTTCCATCCGCTTCTACGAGAAAGGGTATTTCACTTTCCATTTTGAATCAAGAGAAGACAAGGATCTTATCTTTAGAAACAGACCATATTTCATGGACTCCAGAGTCTTATACCTCAACAAATGGACTCCGGATTTTGACCCTGAATTGGATGTCCCTAGTGCGGCGGTCTGGGTTCGGCTCCCTCACCTTTTTCTCCACTGTTGGGGAGATGAATCGGTTCGAGCCATTGGGAATGCTGTTGGAAGATTTATTGATCATAGTGAGCCAAAAGATAACATGCAAGCCTGCGCCCGCATATGTGTTGAAGTTGATCTCGGAAGAGGCCTCCCTGAGGCCATCAAACTCAAAGTGGATGACTGGATGCACATCCAACAATTGGACTACAAGCAGATCCCGTTTAAATGCAAGGTATGTCATGAATATGGCCATTTTTCCAATTGCTGCTCTAAATTAGTTGATGTTGAAAATGTTTCACAAGATGAGCAATGGGAAATGGTCAAGAAAATGAAGATTGCTCCCAGCCCCAAGGCTAATCTTGAAGTTGTCCCTCCCAAGACTAATACAACCATCCCCTCCACCTCATCTCTCCTAAACTCTTCCACCCCCTCCCTCGCCCATCCTCTCCCTCACCCTATCTCACCCAATCCTTTTTCCGCCATTTCCCCCCTTAAGATAACCCCCCTTCCATATCCCAAGCTGATGCCAATGAACCCACCCCCCCTTTGCTAATCTCCTCCTCCTTTTCCCACGATCCTCCCTCCTCTAGATCTACCAGGAGTTATTCTAAAGAGCACGGTGTAACTCTGGACACACAAAAAAAACAAGGGCCAGGAAGGAAGTCTTCAAAGAAGCAGAGAGATGAAAACGCTCAAAAGGATATTGCCATGGGTACGCAGAACCCCATAGAAACCTACATTTTGGGGCAAAATAGTAAAGAAGCAGTGCATAAGGAACAAGGAGGGTGAGCAACTCTCCGTGCCCCTCACACTTAATGATGAAAGTTCTATCCTGGAATAGCAGGGGACTAGGGCACCCCTCCAAAATTGTTGCCCTAAAAGATCTAATAACACACGAGAAACCAGAAATCCTATTGCTACAAGAAACAAAACAAGGACACCAGGAAATGAGAGGAATCATTGGTTAGCTCAAGCAGTATAATGGATGCATAAGCGGATAAGGGGTGCCTCCGGGGGAATTGCAACCCTCTGGAACCACAACATTTGGAAACACATAACAGATATAGTCAGCTAGTACTGGATTAAGGTCACTCTAGAGAGCTTAATAGATAACCAAAGGATTGTTATTCACAACATCTATGCACCAATACACTATAGAGACAAAGAGCAGTGTTGGACTCCCTCAAAACTGATATAGATGAAGAAGGAAACAACAATATTATTCTTGGTGGAGACCTTAATCTCATACTCCACTCCAATGAGAAAAGAGGAGGTTGTTTTTCTCATGACCCTTGCAGAACATAGTTGGAGACCATCATGCAAGATCATGATCTAGTTGACGTTGTTCCAAAAAATCGCAAGTTTACTTGGAATAATCGCAGACTGGGCAAAGGAAATATCATGGAAAGGCTAGACAGAATTTTGGTGAATGTCACGCTCCTCTCATCTTACTCCACCGCTTATGTTGTCGTTCTCCCCTACTCAGTGTCTGATCATTACCCCACAACTCTTGTTCTCGAAGCCCACTGTCCCTTAGGGTCCATACCTTTTAAATATAGCCCACTGTGGAGAAACATTCCTACTGTTGAAGAGATTGTCAAAAGCACATGGAGTCAGCACATAGAAGGATCGCCGGATACATATGGGAAAACAAGTTAAAAAGGACCAAACATGCCTTGAGGGAATGGGCAAAAAACTACTACACGAAACTTGAGAAGGACAAAACTGAAATAAAAAACAAATTGGAAAAAATTCACAGCATAACAGAGGAACGAGGACTCTCCCAGGAATACAAAGCACTCGAAGGCGATCTCTACTTCCAGCTATATTGTGCCAATAGAGCGGAGGAGCAAAAATGGAGAATAAAATCAAGGCAACTATGGTTGCAAGGAGGTGACAAAAATTCTGCTTTCTTTCATAAGCAGGCCACTGTCAGGAAAATTAGGAACAATGTTACCTCCATCATCGATGCTGAAGGCAATCTCCAAACCACTCAAGGTGCTATTAGAAAGGCAGCCTCAGATCATCACAATGCTCTCTTAACTGAAACGAAAGAGTGAAAGATTACTCAGATCTACTGCAACACCTCCCCACTGAGATTAGTAAGGAAATCAATGAAAGCCTGATCAAGGAGATTGAAGAAGAAGAAATAAGAAGAGCTATCTGGACGCTCCAACCAAACAAAGCTTCTGGCCCAGATGGTTTCCGCATTTGCTTCTTCCGAGCTTATTGGGGAATAATAAAAAAAGACCTTGTCAAGATGATAAAATGGACTCAATGCAAGGGCAAAAATTGGAGGTTTCACCAATGCCACCTATCTAGCCCTCCTTCCTAAAGAGAATCGACCTTTATCCTTCTCCCGATTTCGACCCATTTCACTCTGCAATTCATCTTACAAAATTTTGACCAAAATCCTCGCTTCTCGTCTTAAACCTCTCCTCCCCTCGCTCATCTCTGAAAATCAAGAAGGCTTCCTGGCCAATAGACAAATTTTTGACTCCATTCTCCTTGTCTAAGAAGCTATACACGCCAGCCAATCTAGAAAAGAAAAAGGTTTCATTCTAAAGCTGGATTTAGCCAATGCCTTCGACAGAGTTAGACACTCATTCCTCCTTGCTGTTCTAAAGAAAATGGGATTTGCTGTGCCCTTCCTTGACCTCGTCAAAGCTTGCATTTCAGGTCATTGGATCTCTCCTCTCATTAATGGTAGACCAGGGCCTTCCTTCAATCCTCTTGAGGGCTAAGACAAGGCTGCCCCCTTTCTCCTTACTTGTTCATCTTGATGGCTGAGTCCTTCAGTAAGGCCTTGGACTATAATCAGCGAGTCGGTCTTATCACAGGTATTAAATTTGGGAATGGAGTCAAAAACATAAATCACTCCCAATTTGCTGATGATACACTATTAATGGGAGGAGCCTCCAATATAATAGCTCGTCGTTTCAAAGCTCTCTTAGACAAATAAATGAGCTACTCAGGAGGTATGGTCAACCATCTTGGGGTTGCATCTATGTTTGGAACACTTCTGCTCAAGTCCTTCATAACATCGCCAGCACATTTGGGGTCCCTTGCAAATTAGACTGGGGGCATTTCACTTATCTGGGCATGCCAGTGAGCGCTGGTCCTCTGAAAGCTGAAGTATGGGATACTATCATAGATAAAATGAAAAGGAAAGTGCAACAATGGGGCTCCTCTTGGCTCAATCCAACAGGCTGCCTAGTTCTCCTAAAAACAAGTCTTTCTTCTTTGCCCTTATACCAATTCACGCTTCTGCAAGCTCCTGCCAATTTTCATCACAAAATGGAAGCCATCCTCCTTCATTTTCTTTGGCAAGGGGGGAAACTGAAAAGAAGAAGTACAATCTTATAAATTGGAAGCAGGTCATTCAAACCCAGGAACGTGGAGGTTTAGGAATCAGATCACCCAAGCTCTTAAATCTAGCATTTGGTGGCAAGATTGTTTGGAGACTCATTAGTGGCCAATCTGCTTGGTGGAAAAATGTGTTGGAAGCCAAATATCTAAAATCTCCAAGGCAGCACCTCTTGGACTATGATATCCCTAACAGAGCTTGCTCCAAAATCTAGAGGTTGTGTAAGAAAGTAATCCCCTTTCTTGCCCAAAACATTTCCAAAGTCCCCAAGGGTGGCACCAATATCAAAATCGGAGCAGATAGAGTAATGGGACAGTAGCCTATCAGCAGCAAACTTGGGACTGAGCAGATTCTATCCTTCTTTGACAGCATAGGGTTTCATTACTTGGACTAGATATCTCAGTGGGACACTCAATCTCAGACTTGGACTGGATGGATCTTTCCAGCCATACCCATTGATCTCGAAGCAAGTTTTGCTCATCTCCAAACCCATCTCCATAGCATTGCCCCTATAAAAAAAACGGTAACGATGGATTTCGTTGGGATCCTTCAGGCTTGAATTACACAATCAAAGCTGCCCACTACATATCTGTAACAATGAATATCCCATGCCCATTTGGGCGCATTGGCAAATTGTTTGGAAATCAAAGACCATTCCAAAAATAAAATTCTTCATTGGGGCTGGTGGAATCATCTGCAATGCCAATGGAGATATCAAAATGGCCTATGAATGGGGATTAGGCCCCCTCTCCCATAACAGGGCTGAAGCTCTCGCACTATACCAAGGGCTCATTCAACTTCAAAAACTTGGCATAAGCACTGTAATGGTCCTTGGAGACTCGACCACCATCATAATTCTAATGGTTTACAGCCGGAGCGCCTCCAATGTGCTCCTGCAACAAACTATCAATCGGTGTCAAGTTCTAACCCATAATATGATAGATGTCTGTTTCTACCATGTTCTTCGCTCCCTCAACGGGGAGGCCGATACTTATGCAAATAGAGCTTGCACCACATCCATAGGCAATCTCCTATGCAACTCCATCGAATCTCAAAGCTATTTCCCATGATCAGAAGCAAATCAATACTCAGACCGGCTGCTAAATTTATTAATAGCATTGGGTACCTTTTTGCTGTGGCTCGCAATGTACTCAAGCGGAATCAGATCCTGGTCGCTGCAAAAATCTTCATTGAAATCCATCAGGATGATGACTCTACCACCATATCTCTGAATTCGATCCGCCAATCTCTTTTCTATCCCATCACCCAAGGTACTTTGTTTCTCTCATTCTTTTCCCGTGATCCTTCTCTCAATTTTCCCGTGACTCCCTCCCCGTTCTTCCTTATCCCCTCGTCGGAACCTGCCTATTTATTCGCGCTTTTCTTCACTCAGAATTGCAACTCTCCCTTTCCTTGGCTGCATCCGCTCCATCCCTCGTATGCTCTCGGCCGATCTTATATTGCACTGAGCCTTCGTTCCCATTCCCTCATTTCCATTTCTATTAAACCTCCTCCATGTTTTTTCTTCCCAGGCTCTTTGGAACAACATTCTTGCAGCGCTTTGCCTTTACTGCGCACAAAGAATTCAGTTTGGCCATACGCTATGGCGAGAAACGAGGACTGCTTACACTGTGTTGATCTGCAGGCAGAACTGGAGCAAATCCGAGCTCACCAGAAGATTTTGGACACCAAAATCGACACCCAAGCCCAGATCACTAAGGAGAAGCATGAGGCTGACCTCAATCTCTTTCTCCACAGAGTTTCTTCCCTTCAGGAGCAGTTCAATGACCTTTCAAATAGATGCAGTCATGTCCAAGAGTCCATTGACATCCTGAAGTTCATCATGGAAAAAAGTAATGCTCCCAGCACCAGCTCTTCAAATCTAAGGAATGCAGGTGTTGAAGGCAATCCAGAAGAATCTACAGCCCACCAAATTAGTCATATAAACATTGACTAAGCATGACTTGCAAATTCTGTTTCTTACTGTTTCAGTTTATTAGAATCTATACTAGTTCAGGTTTTCCTAAAGTCAAGAATGACGGAAGCAAAGGGGAATTTTGTCCTCCTTGTAATATTTCCTCACTTTGCTTCCCAGGCATAACACCTTGTAACAATGGAGCTTAGCCTCTCCAATCTTTTTTTGGAATACAAACAATAACTGATTATGTAAAAAAAAAAAAGATCTACATAACCTTACAAGTTTTAATGTTCTCTTTTTGGAACTCTAACAGGGTTGCCCATTGGCCACACACATTCCTTAACTCCTGAGATAGTGTACAATTCCGATGAACCTCTTAGAGGTTGTATGGGGCTGTAAAGGGCATACACACTTGTTGTGGGGTCATTGCGTATTTTATGCTTGGGAGAACAACCCTCAATGATCCCACTCTTGTAGGTGAGCTCCATTCTCTTAACATTTTTGACCCTTAAAGCAAGTCCATCATTAGGAGAGGCTTAGAAAGCTTCATGTTTCTCCTCAACAAATGGATTTAAGGTATTAATGCTAAATGCAACATATAATCTATCTATCAGTGAATTAGGTCAGGCTAATTATTGAAATCATCCACAATTTACTGAAGTACGTCAACCCAATACTTGAAAAATTATTTGAGAGGAGGCCATCTTATTTTTTATGAGTTGCACGATAGGTTTCCATGCTTCTTTTAGTTTTATACCATCAACACAGTTGATTTTATCTATAATTTTCTCCATTTCTAATGCTTCTCGTATTTAATGCAGGATAGTTACCAATACTTTAGAACCCTCTAGGCACATATGGTGATTAGTAGTGCAGGAGCGTTCGAACAACATACTTCTTAATTCTTCCACTCTGAATATCTGCACTGTGTTCTTTCAACCTAATTTTGATTGACTGATTGGTTTCACCTATGTACTTTTTTCCACAAGAACATGGAATCACATAAACACCTTATTGAAGCTTTGGTTCAATCGATCCTTAGCTGTGTCCAACGTATTTCCACAATTGTTGAAAAAAATGAATAATGAAATTGCAGCCCTCCATGGAGGGGATATGTTATTGGAGAATTCGACTTTTTGAAAGCTTTAGGTTAAGATTGCTCATTGTACAATTGGCTTGGCATTTCTTAAAAGATGTTGGGACAATAAGTCCAGGTTTCCTTGTAATTAACCATTGTCTTTTATGGAGTTGAGCATCACGTTTACTAGAGGGGAGATAAATAGCACAAGACGTAAGCTAGATATGTTGTCAAAGAAGATGTTTGACTTGCACATGTTGCTTTTGAGGTGTTTTCCCGTTGATGTGGTTGAATGTGGAAGTTGGTAGAACAAGCCTTTGCTATGTCACTAATAAGTAGTCTGAAAATATGAACGTCTTGCTAAGAGAATGTTAGAGGTTGTAGCTTGGGCAGATACTTTTGTGTATGTCTAAGTGTTTTTGTGATAAGAGAAGGGCCGAGAAGGCAGGACCAAGATGGTTAGAGGGCTGAGATAGCCATTGGAGATTCAAGTGAGAAACTTGGAGTGGAGGTCCAGTAGAGACCTTGAGAGCCGAGAAGGTCTACGATATGGAGTTAGAGGGGGTCATGCTTTAGGGAGAGTGAGTAAGCTCAAGAGGGAGTCAGCAACTTAGAGGAAGACAACATCATGTTCAAGAAGTCATGGTACAAGATGGCCATGAACGATGCTCAAGAGTGGGAGGCTTCTAGGAGCAGGGTGTCTTCGAAGAAGGGTCCCTATCATACAACGATAATTGCTTCTGTGTCATATGGAGCAGATGTGGTAGTGGATCAAGGGTGGAAATGTGTTCTAGGTTCCAAGCCAGAGCCACTTCCAAGTGGTGTTGTGAGAATATATCCCTTGCTAAGAGGGAGTGTTGATGTTTTGGGTAGCATTTGGAGTATTCTCACGTGTGAGGTAAGTGGGTAAAGTGAACGGGCTTTGCACCCATACACACATGTTATTACCCATGGCATTCTGATGACCCATGGTATTACACCCTTCGGAAAAGTATAAGTACAAGGGTGAGTGAGCCATTCATGTGGTCGATTGTTGGCGATAGAGTTATTTTCACAAGAGGAGAAGGCCAAGTAGGCCTCAAACCTTTGAGGGCCGAGAGGGCTTGGCAAGAGATCATCTAGTTGGGGAGAAGATTGAGTAGGTCTCAGACCTCTTGAGCATTGAGAGGGCTTGTGGAATGTGGCTTGGCAAGATAGCCGAGAGGGCCAAGCAGGGCACAGGGACGTGTAGGAGCACGAGACATTGAGAGAGCGATTCTCTCAAGTAAGCAAGAGATCTGCATGAATAATATTGCAAGTTTGCTGTGAGTGAGGTACTTAGTTGTGCTGGGTCCAAGGAAAGAGCACGAAGCAACAAGGGAAATCCAGATTAGCCAGATCTAGGATGGATCTAGGGCTTGATCTGCTGGATTAGATTTAGGGTAATTGTTGTATATGTAATTTGCTCTAGGGTCATTATCCTAGTAAGAGAGCCTGAGTAGGTTCTGAGAAGAATTTAATGAAGAACTGTTGATTGGGCAGAACGTGTGTGTAATACTTTTACTATGCATGATCTAATTGCTGGTTTTATAAAATTCCGCATAATTTGTTTCTGGTTAGGCACATCAGTATATATCAGTTAATTAGCTGGGTTAAAGTTAATTTGAGACTGTTACCAGATCTAGTGTGTGTGTGTGTGTGCACTGAGTCTAGTGCTCTCAAAATCTAAAAAAGAAAACTATCTGATGCAAAAGTAAAAAAGAGCTTTGTTGTCAATCTCACAGGCACAAATCTAGATGAAGCTGTGATGGAACTATTGTAAAAGGGACTTGACTTTGCTGTTGTGCCAAGGAGAATTACACTGGAAGATATTCTATGTTGTGTTGAGAACGTTATTAAAAAATTGCCAGAAAATAGTTTTGAAGACATCTGCCAAGAATGTGCTATTGTGCTCAAGAATGCTAAGCCTCCGAGGAGGAATATAACAAAAGACGAAGCTGCTGCTCAAAAAATGCTAAGGGATAGGAAGGATATATTGATCCTTAAGGCAAATAAAGGAAACATAATTATAGTTATGAAAACAAAGGACTACAACCGGATATTGATTGAGCATTTGTTTAGTGGTAGCTACAAGAAAGTACAAAGAGATCTCATGAACAAAGTTGTAAGAAGTGTCTCCTTAGCAATAAAGAACTCTTTAGATGACCCTTTGAAAAAGTTCACCTTGAATGTGATGTCCCCATTTTATTTCTTCTTCATAGTACAACCAGAGTGGATTTCCAGAGCAGGGGATGGCCAAGTCAGTGGAACAAATTTATGTCATTGGGGGTCCCGATGGAGTTTTGACGAGTTTTTATGGGATTTGATGGCATTCGCTTGGCACATTCCATCATCCGCATGGTTTGCCTTTTGTTATGTCGCATTCCGACAACTTTCAAAAATCAACATTATTATTGGGCATAACTTAATTAATTATGCTCGAGGTGGCATTTCGGGGAGATTAATTGATGAAACACCTTAATGTAATAGCTCATTGGAACTGGAACGAGAAGATGTACATGATGGGATGCTGAGAAGAGACTTCCAGTGGCCAAAGAGAGTATGGTGGACGATTTTCCATTTTCCTTGGTTAAAAATGACTTTAATTAGTCATTTAATTAAGAAAAAGTAATTAATTGGAGAAAAATGGGCCAAAAGTGACTTAAGTGAAATAAAATAATATTAAAAGGTCACTTGATAAAGTCAATGGAGAAACTTCTAAAATAATAATAAAATAATAAAATAAGATGCTTCTAGAGGCTTGGAGATCTATCCATGAGAAGGTCACAACATGTAGCAACAATCTTTTCCCAATGCAACTATGCCTATTGTACTATACCCTCAAGATCAAGATACACATACTAACAACAACAACACTTCACTGTTTAGACACCTCAGCCTCTTCCAAGAAAATTGTTAGACACTACGTTAGAAATACCTCTGCCCTGCTATGAATTTTCTGAGTTGTATTGGTTCAGTTTTGGTGAAATTTTGTCATTCCAACATATTCTAGCACTGTTGTATACTCAAGAATAGCTTTCAATATATCCTTTAAGACTCAACAACACACTTCATAGCATGAGAAGTTACAGGGTTTGTTGGTGTAGTAATATGTCACTAGAATGTACTATGTACCAATGTTTTAAAACTCAAACTCCGACTTCGACTCGGCCGAGGGTCAACTCCGACTCGGTATCGACTCGACCGCTCGATTTCAATGTCTTGGTCGTTGTAAAAAATACATTAAATATTTATTTTTTATAAAGACACATAATTTTAAAGATTTTCATTCATGTTTCCAAACACACAACATTAGAATATAGATAGAAGACAACACATGATCAAAGTATGCTCATGAATATATCCATTATATCAAAATGGCACCCGGTGCACTGTCCAATACATACACGATGATGATATAGAGATCAAAACAAAAACACATAACCAAGGAGGCTATAAATGGCCTCTACAACAAAAGTTTGTGACTAGTACTACTAGTTACTGCTAGAGTTGCCAACATCCTCTGGCTTAGTGTTACTTGGGAGCGGGAGCAACATTTTCAGAAGCTCCCGGTTTGGGAGCGAATCCTAGAGGAGTTCGACAACCAATGTCACTAACATCAAGGTACATAGAGGGATTGGTGCTCTTGATTAAATACGAGTTCCATACCCTAGTACATGACAAAATTCAATGGAAACATGCATCCCAAACCGAAATCTTGAAAAAATGATAGGTGATTTTGAATGAAATCTAAAAAACTCTTTACTGCGCAAATGAACCAATGAGGCGGAACACTTCACAAACATCTGGAGTATTCATGGTAATGTTAAATTAAGGTAACTTTACTTTAAGAATTTAACATTACATGAAAATTTAATAGCATATCAATACTAGGAGAGGGGAATGGACCCCAAAGACCAAAAAACCAATTAATAAAACCATTTGGAGTCCCCCACACTTAGAAAAAACATAAAAAAAAAAAAAAATTTGCGTTTTTGGGGTTTACTGGCCGCATGAAGTGACCTGGCCGAGTTGATATGGACTCGGTCAACTGAACTGGTTCGACGGCCGAGTCGCGAATTTTTTTACCGGCTCGGACCAACTTGGCCGAGTCAGTTCCGAGCCGGCCGACTTTTAAAACACTGCTATGTACTAGCTGCACAAAGACTCCTGAGAAAAGTTTTGGGAGATAAATTCCATCTTCTGTGGAATTCTGCGAGTAGTGGGTATATAGTCTGCTGAGGGTGTATTCTTGTTTATTTATTTATCATGACACAAACCCTACTTACAACTAGTTCATGCATCTAACACAAACTGGAAATGACCACTCTTCACACAATCAGATACTAAGAAATATAAGGGAGTGATAGAACCTGGGATAAAAAAATATAATATCAGCATTTGTCATCCTGAACATGTGTGACCAGTGGGCTCTGCTACAGAAATTCATGCCCTTTATTTGGCTTCCCACAAAATTCTGCACTTCAACTTGCTTCAGGAACTTGATCTGGATATTGGAGTAATTCGGCCCCTTAATGAATCAACTTAACTGTGAGAGAAGAAATTTGGACTCCAATATTTCCAATACCGCCAAGTTAGGCTTCTGTCCTCTTGATAAATTTGGTCACTTAGTATGATCTCAGCTTGTAAATTCTCAGTGGAATTCTTTGCTACAATGCTCTCAGTAGCAATATAAGTTCAATGCAGTCTCCAGGATCAACTTCCTTGTTAAAATTGCAGTTTTGTGCTCTTCTGCTACAGGCAACCCAAAAATAACCTTCAGAAATGGCAGTGTAGTCTCCCACAAAATTGGCATGACCTCTATGGAAGAGGGTAACTCAGCTCAGAGGATAGATAGGTGTCAAACATCCCGATTCACGTTCCTGCAGTGTGATCTTCAAGGCAATAGAACCAATATTAAATACCAGGCTCCTGTAAATGACAACTCGGTCTGTAGGAGACAAAGACTCTCGGTCTCAATTATTAAACATTCGGCCAGTCAATAAGGAAGGCACTCGGCCTGCCAACAAGATAGGGCTCTCAGCCTTCAAACTGAAACAATCTCGGTCCTTAATGAGCTCGGTTCCTTTCTTAAATTGCTGTTTGTTGAAATTTGATGACTAAAATTTTTCCTGTAATCCCAACCCGGTTTTAATTTAACCTTATCACTCCCATTCAGTTAAATGCCCTTTCCCATAAACATACATTCAACATATAGAATTTTGGAAATGAAATTTTCAGATTAAAACACATGGGACTGTCAACACATGATGAAAATAAATATGGACATAAACAGACCAGTAACACATAAAAATACACAGATTTTTGCTCAACTTAGACCCAGGGAAAACCCCTTCAATCTTCTCCGGGGAAAACCTATTAGAGAGCTCTTCAAATTTATTTATCTTTCAAGTTCAGGAAAAATACATTTGCAGACAAAATGAAACAACAAGATACAACTTATCTCTTTAGCCCAAAACTCCTTGAAAACTGTGCCCACTTTGCCTCGATTTTGTGCCCACTTGAAGCTGAAAATATGTACTGTACGGATTTCCATACCACTGTATGAACTGTACGTTTTTTTCAAAAACTTCTCTCGAACGGCATGCAGCGCACAACATTAAATGCTGTTCATACTGTAACTTCTGCTGTCTTCTATGCCTTGATTTCCATGCCCAACTTTGTCCAGAAATCACTCCTTCAACTTGCTGCAACAAATTTCTCCTTCAGAACTTTTCTCCAGCTCTCAGCCTCCTTTCTCCAATCTGCTCGTGAAGAATGAGTGCAGTCTCTCTTTTCTTTCCCTAAATGACTTTTAGGCAACCCTAAGATCTAATGGCTCAGATTCAAGGGATGATAATAAATGTGCATTTAATTCTCACTTTCTATTTTTTAACTCACCCATTAAATAAAGTACCCACATTGTACTTTATGTCTAAAGTCACTTTTCACTTTATAATTTAACATTGACTTTACCACTTATAAAATCACACTTAGGAAAAGAATTATTTTGGACACTTTTCCCTAGGTTGCAACTAACCCATGGGAAACCACTTGTCCAAGGCAAATTAAAAATCAACACTATTCAGCCTGTCACAAATGCGCTCGCGGTCTTTCGGCCCAAAATTCGGTCCACAGTTCAAAACAATAAATCGACCCCTTCTTGACGGCTCCTCCTGCAATTAATCATAGCCTGGTCTTGTAATGACCTTCTTGAACTAGTGATTCTTAGGCACCTGCAGAAATAAATATTGGACGACCCTCCTTAATATTTTAATTATTTCACTTTCCGCTTCAGAAATAATACGTGAGCCTCAAAATGATAATAATTTGGTCCTTCGAATATACAATTGATACAAAAATTAATTCGACGTTTTTATAGCCCTGGAGTTTGTGGATCAATAAAACCCTTATTCTGCTGAAGAAGACATGTGGCCATCTAAAACTCTTGCATTTCCTCCCACCTTCCTTAAATCGTTGCTCGGCCTGCCAAATTCGGCCTCTATGTGAAATATTCGAACTGCGACAGAGGGATTCTTCTTCATACGATTTGTTCTCAGCACTTAAAAAAAAACAATAAAAGATTTAATGCGGCCCCTCTTAAAACTCAGCTTTAATGAATAATTGGCCAAGTGAATAATTCAGCCCAAAAAAATTAAATTTCTTCTAAAAAAATTCTGAAGCGGCAAGCTTGGCCTGTTATGACAATATTTGACGGCCCTGATGTGATGGCTTGACCCCTGTATTGCACCCCTGAATCTAGAAATCGACCCAGTTTAACCTTCAGCCCCTCCTTTAAAAAATTTCACAATGAGGATTGGCCTAAGCCAATCAGCTATGACTTCTATGCTAGAGTGCAAAAATTATTTGGACTTCCATAAAAATTTGAATGGCCCCTTTCAAAATTGAGATTCAGCTCCCCTTTTTTTTAAAATATATTTTGGCTTTCCAATAATGCCACGCCCAAAATTAGACTCTCTGCCAACTATTATTGGTTCAATAATTTGAAACAAATTGTCAGATACTTAAGGGAGGAAATCTTCAACAATTTTGTTCTATCTTCAACATTGGAAACTTTTCCAAAACCTGAACCCTTGACTTTCTCTGAGGTTGTTCTGCAATAAACCCTCAGGCTGGCAGGATGCACAGCTCTGATACCACTGCAATCCCGTAAGACCTATTGTCCACATGATAGGCTCTCCCATATATGAATTAGCGAAGTATTTGGCGAGGAAACTTAAGCCTCTTGTAGGTAACACTTCTTTATTTGTTAATCGACCCAGTTTAACCTTCAGCCCCTCTAAAAAATTTCACAATGAGGATTGGCCTAAGCCAATCAGCTATGACTTCTATGCTAGAGTGCAAAAATTATTTGGACTTCCATAAAAATTTGAATGGCCCCTTTCAAAATTGAGATTCAGCTCCCCTTTTTTTTAAAATATATTTTGGCTTTCCAATAATGCCACGCCCAAAATTAGACTCTCCGCCAACTATTATTGGTTCAATAATTTGAAACAAATTGTCAGATCGTAAGACCTATTGTCCACATGATAGGCTCTCCCATATATGAATTAGCGAAGTATTTGGCGAGGAAACTTAAGCCTCTTGTAGGTAACACTTCTTTATTTGTTAATCGACCCAGTTTAACCTTCAGCCCCTCTAAAAAATTTCACAATGAGGATTGGCCTAAGCCAATCAGCTATGACTTCTATGCTAGAGTGCAAAAATTATTTGGACTTCCATAAAAATTTGAATGGCCCCTTTCAAAATTGAGATTCAGCTCCCCTTTTTTTTAAAATATATTTTGGCTTTCCAATAATGCCACGCCCAAAATTAGACTCTCCGCCAACTATTATTGGTTCAATAATTTGAAACAAATTGTCAGATACTTAAGGGAGGAAATCTTCAACAATTTTGTTCTAGCAATAAACCCTCAGGCTGGCAGGATGCACAGCTCTGATACCACTGCAATCCCGTAAGACCTATTGTCCACATGATAGGCTCTCCCATATATGAATTAGCGAAGTATTTGGCGAGGAAACTTAAGCCTCTCGTAGGTAACACTTCTTTATTTGTTAAAGATTTGGCACATTTGGTGGATATGATGAAGGCTTGGAAGATGGAGGAAAATGATATATTAAGTTATTAACTAGTTTTGAAGAGTCGCGAATGTAGAGATTTGTCTGAAGTCAACATTCCTCAGCTTTTGTGCAGAAATATATGAATAAACAAGAGTTGCAATGGGTTCTCCTCTCTCACTAGTTGTAGCTAACCTCTTAATGGAGAATATCAAGAAAAAGGTAATTGACTCCTTCCCTCGAAAACCAAATCGGTGGCTCAGATATGTAGAAGATTTTTATAGTTACTGGCCTCATGGTGAAGATAGTTTGATAAACTTCACTAACCATCTTAATATTTTGATAAACTTCAGTAACCATCTCAACAACCAATCTGAAAGCATAAAATTCATTGTAGAGAAAGATTGCAGGATGGTTCATTAGCTCATCAAGTATATGGGAAAAAAAATTGCTTATTGATATATATCTGCATGCAAAATCTCATCCCCATCCTACACAAAAGATTGGGATAATCAATACCCTAGTAACCCACATTGTAAGAGTTTTTTACCAGGACCATTTGGAACAAGAATTTGATTATCTCAAGAAAGTGTTGATAAACAATGGTTATAAAGAAAAGGAAATTAATGAAATTATTCAAAAGAAGGCGTAAAAAGAGAAGCTAGGCTGGGCACTGAACTTACCTGAACTGGAATTCATATTTCGCCTAGGAACATGAAACAAAGTGGATATTACGTATGTGATAAGTCCTCCCCTATCACCTTTCCTTAACAGTCGAGTGTCCAAAGACACTATCCTGATCAGTCTAAAGGTTAAAGTTGTCTCAGGAGGCATGGGAAACAGAATTAAGGTTCATAGCATAGATAATGATATTCCCAAATCTACTATTCCTTACATCCGTGGTACTACAGATAAGATTACCAAGATTTTAAAGAAAAGGGACATAAGAGTGGCTTTCTCCTGTTCAAATTTCCTGAGAAATATGTTGGACATAGCCAAGGATACTATTGGACCAAACCTTATCAAGGTGTTTATGCAATACCATGTTCTTGTGGAAATGTGTACATTGGTGAAATTGGTTGCTCAGTGAAAATCAGGTTGAAATAACACGGTGCCGATATTCAACATGGAAGATTAAGAAGTCTGCTATTGCTCAACACTCCCACACTACTAATCACCATATGTGCCTAGAGAATATTAAAATATGGCAACTAACCTACATTACTACAAAAGGAAAATAAGAGAAGCATTAGAAATTGAGAAATTTACAAACATCAACTGTGACAATGGTTTAAAAGTAAAAGAAACATGGCCTACTTAGAAAATTGTGGATGATTTTTGATATTTAGGGTGACCTATTTTATTGATAAATGGATTATATGTTTTATTAAGTATTAATACCTTAATCCATTTGTTGAGGAGAACTGTGAAGATTTCTAAGCCTCTCCTGATGATGGACCTGCTTTAGTGCTTGATAATGTTAGAGAATGAAACTCGCTCACCGCAGATTCCTCCATTTCATAATCTACAACTGTGGGAAAAATGAATAATGAGATCCCTCTCTTGTTCAGCTGTCCAATTCTCAGATAACAATGTGGGGTTTTCCTCTTTGATATATCTTGATTGGTTGGTTGGAAATAGTCTTTGAATGGGGTAAATGAAGTGGTAATACATGATGCTTCCTTTAATTCTTTGGGCTGCCACGTTTCTTGCAATTACTTGAAGTGTATGGATGTCCTCTTGCTCGGGAGTTGTGTCATATGAATATTTTGGTATCTCATCAGAATAACAATGAGTGGCAATCCCAAGTCTGAAGCTCGGTTGGTAGGAATTCTTCTTCCCCTCCTACACCATTAAAAGCTGTTCCTTAAAGAGTTTAAAAGGAGTGCCTCACCTTTGTTCTTTAACTCAGTTGAGTGAATTGCATATCAGCCATCTCATGCTCATATTTTTGTATGGAGAAATTAAGCTGAGATAGAATTGTGGGGGAGAATGAGCATTTTATTGAGAGTAAAACGAGGACAGAGGTTGGTTCCCTGAGTGATAGCTTGAGTCTAGACATTGTATAGCTTCCATCCCAAGTCCAAGTCCAAGCTGTTGAGATTTACTATTGCTCTTTGCCTTACAATCCTACCACCTTTTTGGGAATTGAAGAAGCTGGAAGATGCAAACCTACTTTCAGATGCAATAATTGACAGTAGGCATTGTTACATACACATGTGGCCAGACTAGGTGACAATAATTCTCATGCAGATTCAGCTGAAGATGATGACCTGTAGCATGTAATGATCATTTTGGCACTAAAGATGGAAGTAGGTCATTCAACATAGAAGGCTGGTTGTTTTGTGTTCAGTTTTGCATTGAGGACATAAATCTTGGAAACCTTCTGAAAACAGAGGACCCGCATGGCATTGGGTTCAAGAACCATGTATAATAGCTTCCTCTCATATCAGACTTGGCCCTTGAAACAGAGCATTGCATATAGAAATTAACTCAAGCATTGAAGCAGAGAAGCATAGCTAGTCCTTGTATACCTGCTTGACAATTAACAATTGAGAAGCTAACTCAAGTCCTAATGAGTATTGTTTGTTAGCTGGTTGCTTCCTGTGCAGGTTACACCAAACAATAGTGGGTAGCTGATTGGCATATTGCAGCTTTATATACCTGTAGAAGAACATGGAGTAGAGAAGTTTGTTTTCGGCTTTGCAGTGTTAGACCAGGCCTTGCAGCCATCAGAAGGACCTAGGTCTCTATAAAAGAAGATAACAGAGATCAGAAGTAATTCTGCATAGTATCCGTGTTGGCAAAGCAAGTGGGCCATAAATCATTCGTTTACAGACCATCCAGCTCAGGGAGCTGAGGAATTGCTAGATGTTTCAAATCTGACTTGAACATTCCATGTATCAATTTCAACTCATGGAGCTGTGGCTTATCTGAATTTTTCGGCTAAGCATATACGAAGCTTTATCAGGGAGTTACGAGAATATAGAAGAAAACCCTTTTACTAGCATAGGCAGAGAAGAAACAATTTATCAGATTTGTCGATTTACAATGTATATTTTGTATTTGCTTAATGGATTTCTTATACAGCTGTATAAATGTTATCTACTCTTTCTTGATGATGTCCCATAGATCCTGTTTGGGTCTTCTGAGAATGATAATAGAAGTCAAAGTTTCAGTTCAATGTAAATATTCCGTTTCTGTGAAGTTTTCCTTTGGTGTGCAAACATTTGCGTAGAATATGACATTTCAGCTTTAGGAACTGCTCAATGTGGCTTAAAATTTCTAGAATGTTAGAACTTGGAACATGATGGCAAAATGGTATGTGTGCAGGTAAATAGGGTACAAAATGAAGGTTACTATGGTGGGGTGCGCCTGCTTATTGCAACTTGTAAGATGTTCTTAAAGTATTGCCATGATCACAAGATTACTTTACACGGTCACAATTTTACTTTGTCTTATGACACAAATATTCCTCGCCAGGTATTTATAATTTTGGACATTTCTTTTCAGTGTGGAAATTAGTACTACAAATGGAAGCCTGTATGAAGCTATGAATTTGTTTTTTAACCCTTAAACTAGCAGGGTTTCCATCATTACCTAATTAAGGAAAATGTTAGGTCATTTGGGATCTGTTGTTAGGAATGAACCACAATCTATGCTGTAGTTATCATACTTCCATTAAATGCAGTTGTGCCATGGATTGAGATATGTTCTCTTAATAGATTGTTTGAGTTTGATCCTGGCTTCTAATCTAGGATCCTTTGACAAGTTAGTTATGCTTTCATTAGAAGTGGTTGTGCCATGGACTGAGATATCTTCTCCTAAAACATTGTTTGAGTTTCCATCATTACCTAATTAAGGAGAACATTAGGTCATTTACGATCTGTTGTTACGAATGAACCACAATCTATGTTGTAGTTATCATACTTTCATTAAATGTGGCTGTGTTGTGGATTGAGATATGTTCTCTTAAAAGATTTTTTGAGTTTGATCCTTGCTGCTAATTTAGGATCCTTTGACAAGTTCATGATTTATTAGAGTTGGTTGTGCCATGATTTTCGGTATGTCCTTCAGAAAAATTATTTGAGTTTGGTTCTCCCTGCTGTCCATGGTTTCTTAATCTAGGGTCCTTTGACGAATTTATATCTGTTGTATGATGTATCAGTTTGAGTGGATCAGTTAATCACACTGATACATGTATCAAACTGTTTTCTCCCAGGAAAAAATTGTAATTTTATTCATGAAAACAAAATTACATGTTGCATATGCTGAGGCGTATTACATCGACAAGTCCATGACTGCTGATCAAAGGTTCATATAAAAACAAACTAATATACAGATGGAGAGAAAAGTCATGCTTTCCTCTACCTTGCGCCACTCACCTTGTTACGGTGATGAAGAAACAAGAGCAAGCTTGTTAAAATTGGCAACTAGGGCCAAACTCCATGTGGGTCATCTTATTTATGGTAGCTGATATTTTTCTTGGACTCCTCTGTCGAGAGGTTTAGGATTGATCTAAAGATCATCCAATCCTGACTAGTATTAATGGAGATATGAATTTATTTGTGTTGTGTGACAATTTGTGAAGGTCGGACAGCAACCAAATTACTCCCACTTGTCCTCCACATTTTAGTGTAAATAGAGGTGGCTTGCAAGTCATTTTAGACACACCTCTTGTGATCTCTTCCTCTCCACTTGTCTTTGGGTTTTGGTGGGAGAAGAGATCCTAAGAGTATACGCTGCCCTAAGAAGAAGATGCCCTCGCTCTACGCTGTCATAGAGAAGCTTAAACGCTGCCATAGAGAAGGCTCTACACTAGATATAAGCTTAACACTGGTATGGAGAATCCCTAACCGCTGGCCTAATGATGCCCTAACTAACACGCAGTCATGAAGGCAAGAAACCCTAACGCAGTCAGGGAAGAAGGTAATATCACAGCAAGGAAGTGAGTCCTAAGTAAAAACTTCTAGATGCTGACATAGGAGGATCATGTTATGCCCTAGCCGCAGAAAATAGAGGGACTGATGTAGCCCCATAGATGCTGATTGAATGACTGCATAAAGGAGGTCTAATCAGCCATGGAAGACTCTAATCATTACGCTGTTCTAAAGGATGTAAAAGGGAACTTTTATATGCATCAAAAGAAGACCTGTCTACGCAGCTAGGAGAATGAGGTATACGCTGGGAAGAGGAGGCCTATTTCAGCAGTCAAAAGAATCCTAACCGCAGCAAGAAGGAGACTGATCAGCATGTCCACTTAAGGGCTGTTTCAGGGGTCCAATTAGAGGGCTGAACTGCTAGTTGGTAGGCCGAGGATAGGAGGCTTGAGTGAGCACTTGATGGAGGGATATCAGTCACTCTAATAGGCTGTCATGAGCATGTTCCAAGGACTGCTGTACGCCACTGTAATAAGAAGACATTGTTCCGTCATTGTCAAGGTCTTGAAGGCTACTCTGAATAGTAAAGGCAACAGCCTTTCCTTGGGGATCAATTGCAGTCAAATCTGGGCAGACTTTGGGACTGTTAGGAGACTGCACTTTGGATCTGTCGCAGGAGTCTGTAACTATAGCCTAGCTGCTCTGCTAGGCTGCAAGCCATAGCAAGCAGCTAAGGCTGGTATGCATTGAGTGTAAATAGGTGCAGCATATTAGATGCAATATATTGGATCCAGCATAATAGAATGAAGTGCAGCACAGTGACAGTGGTGTAGCATAATGATGATGAATGGTGCAGCATAGTGCACAGTGACAGTGGTGCAACATAATGATGATGAATGGTGCAGCATAGTGATGATGGGTGCAGCATGGTGCAGCACAATGATGATTAGTGCAGCATGTTGAGATGCAGCATAGTGATGAGGAAGTGCAGCATGATGGGTGCAACACAGTGATGATTAGTGCAGCGTGATGAGATGCAGCCTAGCAGTGATGGGTGCAGCTCAGTGATGGGAGCAGCACAGTAATGAGAACAACTCTCTGATGGGTGCAGCATGGTGATGGAATCACCTAGGAGAATCAGTTGAAGCAATATGCCTTCACCTGAGTTCAGATCAGCTACCTCATGTGGTATCTTCTTAGTGAAGATCTCTGCTCTTATGTTGTCAAGTCAAAATGTTGACTTCTGATGTATATGTACTATCTCTTTTTCTCTGCTGAATTATTGAAGAACATAAGAAGAATTGATCAAGGGTTTCCCCACATTGGGGTTTGTCCCTGACTAGCGCCACATCTTGTGTCCTCTTGTCTTGGCTTGTCTTTTGCGATTTATGTTTATGTTCTATCTGCATTTTATTATCATGCTAAATGTGATTGCTAATCTGGAATTCATATTGAGCTAATATGGAAAATTGAAGTAAATTTGCTCTCAGCATAGAACATACCTAAATTAACAAAGGTGACTGCCAGCATCAGGTCTTGCATTGTCCTTGTTTGAGTCTGAGGTGTCTGAAGTATGTAGGTGTTTGATTCCACTGGTATTCATTGCTTTCGGAATCTTTGCCGGATAGCACTGTGGTTCAATTGGATCTTGTGGTTTATTCTCCTGTAATTCTGGTTCTTTGGCTATTTGGTTGTTCTCATTGGGTGTGGGTTCTTCCTTTGCTTCAGCCTTCTCCTTGTCAGACTCAAGTGGGGGAAATTGCCATCCTTTGGGATGTTTCTCAGTCTTCTTCTTTCTTCGGGTGTCTTTCTTGGCTTCAGGGCACGTATTTTGTAGGTGTCCTATTTCCCGGTAGATTCTGCATCTGAAGGCTGTGTTTTCATAATCTAAAATCTGTGTCCAGTTCCGGTGACTATGAATCAATTGTATTCGATCTGGTAAGCCTTTGCTGAGATCTACTTCCACACAAATTCGTGCGAATGTGAAGACTCTTTCCTCCAATCCTTGGGTGTCCGTTTTGATGTATCTCCTAATGATATTCCCAATGCCAACAAGGACTTGATTGTCCTAGAAATGTAGAGGGAGGTTGTGCAAACGAACCCATACCAACATCCTGGAAACGACCATGGTATTTGCATCAAATTCTGGAAACTAGGGTGTGATGAAGAGGCTCGTCCATCCTTAGAACCATGCTCCTTCTTGAAGGATAATGTCTCTTGCATCCGATGTTGGGAATATGACAATGAAGAACACCTTGGAGCAGAGGTGTATTTCACAATGAACAATCCAATTAGTGAAAATCCAATGAAAAAGCTCTGTTGGTTTTGGCCAAAAACGGTTGAATCAACATATAATGGCTTGTGATTAGCACAATGCTCATTTGTTTTTGGAATGTCTATATTTAGTTATGGAGTGTAGTTCAGTTGCTCGACTATATATGGACTGGGTTCAGTACCTGTTTGCTTTGATGGTGCTGTAGCTGTGTTTTTCCCTTGTAGGATATTTTTGAAGGAAAGACCTCCATTTATTTGTTTTTGTTTTGATTATGTGCTTTTTGCTCCTCCTACATTTTTAATTTTGCTGGAGGTCGCAACACCACTTTGCAGTTTTAGATTGAGTGTTATACAAGAAGCTGATATGATATTGTAGTCCATCAGGGTCCAGTTATCCTGCAATGCTCTGCCCCCAAAGATCAAATATTGTGAATACATAGGGTATCAATTATTTTGGGAGATGATTTGCTTCAGATGCATCACACTGTCTGATGCAGAAACCCAAACTAATAAAGACATCCTTGCAGGGGGTTTTATAAAAATTTGAAAGCGTATAGATTTTACCGAATGCATGGGATCTATATCCTTCATGTTGCCGCTTAGCTGTTCTGCTACAGGTGATCCACTTTGCGTTGAGGTTTGTTTGGGATGATTGTTGAATGGGTTCGTAACAAGAGCCATCCCATCTATGCCCAATCTTAGTGGATGCTCCGGATCTGTCTTTTGAGAGCGAATATAGGTGTGGATCTCCTGGAACAGACGGGTTTTGTCCTTATTTTCTTTAGAGCCTATCACCTCTATGCTCGACGTACCCTACACAGATATTTGGTTAACATGTTCTATGACTTCTTGCAGGCTCGTTTGTTGTAAACACCCTACCTCCATTCCAAAGTCGGCATGCCGGTAGTACTGTAAATCTGGGAGTATCGAGGGATTTCTGTTTGTGATCGCTTTGACGGGAGCGGTTCTGTTGTGACAGCAGATGAGTTCTGGTATACTGTTTCAGTGCGATGAATAGTCCAGGTCCATAGTTATCCTAGTTGTCGCCGCCTTTCTCAAATGATTCAAACCCATCCGCAAGGGTTTTGTCATCCAAGTCTCGGGCTTGTTTGCTTTGGTTGCCCCAAGGATGAAGGCCACTGCAGGGTCCTATTCTCCTTCCTTTGGATGCTTTGGGTACCCTGTGTTTTGGAATCTAGGATGCCCTCGCATCATAGGCACCTCAGCATATGCCCATCCAGAGTTTAGAACCCGCTAGAGACCAAGTGCCACAACTTCGTAGTCACCATACGCACCCTCCATGGGCTAGTTCATGGCCTCTCATCCCAATCCCGCAAACCCCGCCTATGAAATCCTAGCACATACGTACTCCATTTTTCTACCAAAATTCTTGAATCCATTGACGACCTTGACAATACTCTGTATCAAACTGTTGAATTAAAAGTGAATCTAGATAGAGCAATAATGTTAGAAATATGCTGCGAGTTAAACTTATTTTTTCTAATGTTGGACATATGTTGAAGTATCATTTGATGTTTCATGTTGTTGTTTAAGATCAAATTTAGTAGATAAGAGTTGTCCATTTCTCTAGTATGTCATACCATTGATAGTGATTCTAATGTGATATTTGTTTAAGAAAAAATCTTCATGTTTAGTTAAAAGCCATTATTTTAGCACAATGACATTTTATAGAATTATAGTGTACAATTGAAGAAGAGTTGCATCTTAGCATTTTCTATTGAGATATTTTGGCAAATATTCACTTCTGGTTATGTGCTAGCCCACTATGTGGGTAGGTGAGGTCCCTTATGGGCTGACTTGTGGGTAGCTGCAGGTTGTCATAATGAATATTGTATTTTATTATATTTTGTAGTAAGGTTGACGTAGTCTCCTCCTTGGAGTTAGTTGTAACATACTCAGCCCCATAAAGCCTAATTAAGAATGCTAGATATTTGGACCTGACCACCAAGGTTACTTTATGAAGATGGTGTTTGTCAAATTTCTGCTTCCTTGAACCTCCTCAAAAGTCATTTCTCAGACTACCATTGTCTTTTACTCGTTGAGAACTTTCCAATGACATAAATTTCATTTCAATTGAAGCTCTGGACACGAAATTTTTCCCATTTATCTACACCCAGGTGATACATCAACATCAACACCATGCCATGTGGCAGTCATTGTTCATGTGTCACCACCCCATAGGTCACATCCTTAGCCATGCCGCATCCACTGCCACCTCTGCACTACTATGCATTTTGATCAATGTCATTCCATACCATGACATCTCGCCACATCGTTAGTTATGCTAGCATGCCATGTTAGAACTTGCCACACCAACATGCTATGTCTAAACCTTATCGGGCTTTGTTATGGTCAAGAGGGAACCCCAATAGTTGGTGTCTTGATTTGTTGATACTTTACCTCCTGATAGTCTGATATATCGAAAGTTGATAATTGATAGGCCGATACTCGATAACATATAGACTGTAGTTACTTGACGAGAACTTCTCCATTATCGAGATCTAATAGTATCGGGGTTTAATGGTGGCTACTATTTGAAGTGTTATTGTGAAACTGATAGGTCGATACCTTGAGAGTCGATACTCCAACATTTGATAACCGAAGGCCAATACACATGGTTAGATGATAGGAAACTCTTTGTTAGTCAATGGATGTTGTTAGGATCCATCGGTATTGGGGGTTCGCATTGGCTGCTATTAACATATTTAACGAAACTCGAAGCTCGATACTTCGATATCCCATCCTTCAGGGTGTAAGCCCCCTTCGTCTAATCTTTGGGTCGTGGTCCCCTTAGCAACCCATATGACCAAGGATTAGGGATGAAGCCTTCAATCCCCAAATTTGCCCATGAACAAAAAGAATAAATAACTGAACTTGTTGTTTGTAGTCCTTGGCAATCATCCCTTTCAGTCCTCTCTTGTCCACATAGATCAACTCCTTTAGACCTCTGTCCAGCTGCTATTCACCAGCAGATTGCTCCCTTTAGTCCACTGTCCATTGTAGCCACTGATCAACCCTCCTTAGCAACCCTTTGCCTTGCTGTCTTACTCAACCTGCTCCATTTTCATCTACAACAATCTTCAAGACTACTCAACCAATCTTTTTCACAAGCTTAAGGACTCTCGACCCTCCTCAAGTGACTCTACCAACCTGCCTTTGTTTCTAAGGCCCTTGACCTACCTTGTTTGCACTGTGGCCCTGGTTCTAGGGCTGAGGCAACTTGTGTCCAACCCATCTTGGCTCTCTGGTTGCCCTACCAAACACGAACAAACCCCTCTTTGGCTGTGGCTAGATCTGTTTAGCCTCAGTGCAGATTTCAAGTAGCTCAGCCAACCATCTTCCTCACTGTGGCCTCTTCAAGCAAGACTGTGTTCTTAAGACTAACCCTTAAAACACACATAACAAACTTCCCGAACTAACCTCCTCTTGGACAACTGTGACACCTTTTTGGCTTGTTTCCTTGCACAAATACAATCACAACTCACTTGTGTCTAGCCTCTCCTTTGGCTCCATTCTTATATCTCTTTAATATGTGACTTAGGAACTCTCTTTATCTTTTAAGAGACCCTACTACACAAATTAGAAGATAATATTAGATTCCTTGGGTTCTAATCCCACTACCTTGGGTCAAACCCCCCAAAATTGGGTACTTTACCCACAAACTCTCCCTTTTGTGGATTTCTCCTCACAAACCTAACACGCAAGGCTTGTAGGAGTACCTCCCAAGCTACCCAATTTTAACACATTGACCATGAAGGCATCCAAATACTTCATTTCATAGCCATTTAACAAACTTTTCTTTGAAGGATTCAAAAGAAGGCCACAAATACCTACCTCAATTCCTTCAATAGATTTCCACCTAGCTCAATAGTTCTCTAGTGAACTCCATAACCCTTGACATCAAATGTGCTACGATGACATCTTTCATTTGAGTCTCTACTCTATAATCAAGGCCTTGTTTATGAAAAGCACATCATAAGAGCACATTAAGATAAGCATGTAGGCATATAAATATCACGTAGTCATCATGTCCTCACTTTACCAATTCATACCATGATTATATATAACATAAACCAAGATGTCTAATCAACAAGTAGACACATAAATATATGCAATCATCAACATCGTTTCTATTTCATTGAACTTGATTTACATTACAAGTTTGAAGTCCATAAGGGTATTTATCTCATCAAGATCAAATGCTACTTGTAACTAATGAAGGTTGAGCCATGTTCCATCCCACCATAGGTTTAGCTACATAGTAGTTTTTCTTGCAGTTGGCCACCCTCTAGCTAGACCAAGAAGCCGTGAGGGAAGTTCTCACTCAACATTATAGGATGGAGTTATGAAGGCCATTCTCCTATATCAAATTAAGCTCATCAGTCCCTCTTGAAATCACATTAAGCCCAGAGTTTGCCCAACTGTGGTGGGTTGCTTCTCAACTTCTCTACATAGCAAGCACCGAAGGGCAATTCTCTCTTAGGCTATATCAATGGTGTAAGGATGAAGGCCATTCTCCTTCATCCACACATAAATCAGTACAAGGTCTTTCAATCTATTGAGCTATTGAGCTAGGGCCAGTTCTTATTCACAGTGTGGCCACACTGGGCTTGCATAGCACAAAGGGAGCCCTTCACTAAGCAAGTAGTCACTAATGAGTTGATGCAAGGACAAATGGCAATGATGAACAAGTTGTCAATGTTGGAAAGGGAAAGGGGATCCCATCAAATTTTTCCTCCTAAGCCACAATTTAACAAAGAAATACATCTCAAGAAAAAGGCACCTCTCGAAGACCACTCTTCACAACAGAATGTTGCAAACACCCTTGCCCCTATTGAAATTTGGTTGTCATTGACGCCAACCCAAGCAACAGCTAGAAGAAGCCTCACTTTCGAGGACAAGAATGACTAGGAAAATCAGGGTCTTTGGGGTTAGGATCACCTTCATTTGATGGTCCTTGTCATGCCAATTCTAACGGTAGGTAGCATGTCTCATAACTCCTCATGATTGAGGAGATATGCCTTTAAAGGTTGGAGCTCCATTCAGTGGCTAAGAAACCGAAAGGAGATGCTACAAAGCTATTTATTTTATCCAAGAAAATTTAAATTAAAGGGAAAGATGATTTTATTGGCCCCAAAATCATCTCTTAAAGTTTTATTAAAAATAAATCCTTCTCCCAAAGTCGACACCAAGGGAAAACTTATTTTTCGCTCCAAGGTTAAATTTAAAAATCAAATTTGAAATTGAATTTTTTCCCTCTAAAAGTCCAGGTCGACTTCCCTACTAAAGGCCTTCACGTCCAATATAAATAGGGCACTTTAGCCCTCCAAAAGATCATCTATCTTTGCGCATAAGAAAGATTATCTCTGCGCCCCTTATGGAGCAACGCTAATTCGTAAACTGCAGTGGATATTCTGTTGGACAGTGTTGGAATTTCTAAGTCTAACCCGTTAGAAAATCTTCCTGCACTATCGGGTTTATTTCACCTACTTGTTTAGTTTCTTAAGTTATTTAACCATATAAATACTGAAAATAAACACAAATGCAGTCTCAACCATCTACAAATCATCAATTCAAAGAAACAGACAAACACACAAGGGACACCGTTATTTTTGGACAATTGTCCACGGAAAAACCCAACTTGGGAAAACCAATGCAACAGTTCTGAGGGTTTTATTATTAAGCAACTCTTCTTGAGTACAACTGGGTGCCAAACTGGCTCACCCTACAGAGAAATCAATCTGGCAGTAATACCACTCTTCGGAAGTAGATATTCGGCAAGTTTGCTCCATGAAAATCTCTCCGACGCCTCTTTGAGGCTCTACGTCAGCCCTCTTTGCCGTTGTGTCAGCCTGGAACCCTCTACGTCAGCCTTCTGATGCCCTGCGCTGTTTCTCTGTCCCTTTGCGTCACCCAAGCAGGCCCTGGTAGCCTCTGCGCAATCCCTCTGGCCCTCTACGTGGCTCCTGCTGGCTTTGCGTAGCCTTCTCTACCATTGTGCTAGTCTTTCAACACTATCTTTGCCTCTTTGCTATGCACTCACTGCCCCTCGTTGCAACTCTAATCACTGGTTTGATTTCTCTCAGCAAACCCCACTCTAGAAAATCGAACTGACTGATCAACTTTGGTGTATCTCCAACTGACCCTCAAGTCTCCTCTTATACTTTTTCTGTTGAATCTTCAATGACCGAGATTAAATCTCTAATCAATGGCTAAGATTAGATTTGGCTTGATCCATGTCATTTAGAACCTTCTCACCTAGCTTTATACTAATACCCATTAATATTTTTATTTTCCTAAGTTTAGACTTAGGAACCCATTAAAAATATTAATTATTTTAATATCTCTCTAACTAGGTGGAATTTCCCCAAACCATTTCTGGGTCTTGGAGATTTCATGTGCTTTAGCATCTCCACTAATTTTCATGGCTAGAGCACATCCGATGCTACCCCAAATCAACACTCCCTCTTAGCAAGGAATGTGCTCTAGTAAGGCTCCACCACTGAACATCACCCTGATCATCTGGCACTGGTACCTGTGCTGATGTTTGGCCTTGTTGCCCAACATCCTCTGCACTGCTGCCTCTTGTACTGCTGCCCATGGCTCTACCACTGCCGCTGCTACATTTGAACTACAACCCCCTCTACATCCGTGTTGCTGCTGGTCCTTCCTCCCAACACTGCATTTGCGCTGCAACCCTCTCTCATCATGCTGCGTCATGCTGCCCATAGCACTACCACTGCTACTACTGCATTGCAACTCAGTTATTGAGACGATGGTAACTGATCTACCCAACTATTGACATCCTTGTCAGGCTAGAAGCCCTCTTGATGCTGAAGCTCTCTCAGCTACTATCCTGTGCTCCCTCTGCTACCCTTGCGGTGCTGCAACAACTATGTGCCTCGCACTGCTGGAAACACCTCTGTGCCTTCTTGCACTGCTGCAACCTCCTCTGTGCCTCTCGCACTACTGCAACCCTCTCTGCTGTGCTACAGTTCCCTGCACTCTAGCAATGTTCTGCCGCTCCATCCGCATCTTGCTTCTACCAACATTCGTCATCCTGCTACTGTTGCTCGGGGCTCCTATAGCCAGATATGATCCAAGAGTTTGGGTACCTCAAGGATCCTGCCCCACATCTCCTGTAGTCCTCCTGACTATAGCTCAATGTCTCCCCACCTCTTCTCTAGAGGTGCATGAGCGCTCATGGCACAATCGTCATTAGTCTCCACTTCCTTCTCCGCCTTAGCCGGCGCTACCTTGGAGTTAGAAGCCTCTCCCTTATTCTTCTTCCTGGGACACTGGGTTGCATAATGGCCTAGCTCCCCACAATCTTGGAGATGTCCTTCTTCATCTTCCCTTGCTGTCCCGCAGATGCCAGAGTTGCATCCTCTTCCTCCTCTTTCTGGATTCGACCTCCTTTGCTGCTACTCCCTGCCTTGGTTAGCCGTTTGATCTCTTCTTGGCAAAGAGCTGCCCACAATTCTTCCCTTCCCAGAAGAGTCGCTCTGCCCAAAATGCTTTGGACGAATGTCTCCCACTCCTCAGAGACTTGCGTTCAGGGTGGTCCTCACCATTAACTCTGGATCCGACGTGGCCCCTATGGATGTAAGTTGGTCCTGAATCTCGTGTAAACTGCAGAGGAATAGATCTATTTGCTCCCGCTTTTGCATTTGATACGACCGCAATTGATTCTCCAGTAGCATCTCCCCCTGCACGAAAGTGCCTTGATACAATGTCGTCAACGTATCCCATATCTCTTTTGTCGTATTCTTCTCAGCAATATGCTGAACTACATGATCCTTGACCCCATCAACAGACAGTTTGTGACAACAAATTTGATAAAATTATATTTAAAATGTGAAATTTTACACTATTGTAGTTTTATTAGATTTTTTGGATTTGTAGATTTATTGTTAATAGTGCATACATGCGAATGAAAATTATGCAAAAAATAGAGAATGACAAAATAAAATCTCACACACACATTTAACACAAGATATGCTTTGGGAAACCCTTTCGGGAGAAAAACCCAGTTGGAATGTGAGGCCGCTTTGCTCTCTTTCTTTGAATGGAAATATGGCTGCGAGTGTAAAGAAGTATGGCTTGTCGTCTGTGGACTACTATAGTGCAGAAATCCTCTGTGTGTGCTCTACCTCTTATACCTCTTGGCTACTTTTGCTTAGCTATGGAACCTATGCACTTGAAAGAATAGAAACCCTTTTCCTCCTAGTGGCCTGGTTATAACACAACTTGATAGCTTAATACTGGTTAGGTTTGACTACCTCAACTTTTAACCAGAGTTACAATATAGACTCTTCTAGAGCCTTCTACATCATAATCATGCGGCTAACCCCTTTTCCACGAATATTGGGGGCTAACGTGGCATCCTTCCGAATTATGGTGGTGAAAACAGGGAGGCCAACTTTTGAGTGGTGTAACTTTCGCATGTAGACTCTGATTGACACGATTCTTGCGCTGTTGTAAAGGTCTCTATGTGTAGAATAACATGAAAAGGTGCGGCCCTAAAGCGACAATGTTTTAACCCCAAAAAACGTTGTTCGATGCTTCAAAATGCTCTCGGAAGATTTCAGACCGTATTTTGCCAAATTGGGTCCCACAGGTAAAAATGGTCCGTGTGCTGATTCCTCCACTTTTTCCACTTTGAAAGCATCGAGATGGATGGCAAACAATATAATTATCCAATTCGGGTGAAACACATACCTTGAGGAGAGTCTAGACCTAAAGGGCTTCGTTACCTCTATTTATCTTTGGTTAAAGGGCTTCATTGGTTTTCAAGGTCATTCAACCTCCTTTATGGGCTAATTTGAGTTCATTCTGAAGTATTTTTGAGGGCATATCTTTTGAGGTTACTCCTGGAATAAGTGCGTAGACCTTGTGATCCAGGTGGATGTTGGTGACCACCCACGTATCCCACTTGGACCCCCACCATTATTTGTTTTAGTTTTTCAGTTTCCTTATTTGTAGCACAATTTACTATTTTTGGCAGTTTTTCGGGTCTTGAACTTCCAGAGCCGTTTTGAGACCCTAAACGACATTTTTTCTTTTGGAAAATTGGGACCAACATGGGTCGTAAACCGATGTTGGTCACTCAAAAGTTGTAGTACTCGGATAGATCTTTCTAAAGAGGTATTGTGTGCATCAAACGAAGATCGTATGCCAAAGTTACGACCCTGGGAAGTTTATGTACCAATTTACCCAAACGGGGCCCATACTTTGGCGCTTCATCTCCTAGGGTTAGGTTTTTGGATGTTTAGGGTTTTCCATTGTTTCTCAACAATAAATAGGTCTTTGAGCCTCATTGTAACACAGTTTAGAGGCATGTAGCCACCACATCTTTTGTCAGAGATAAGCTACCATCGCCGTAGCTAGTTTATTTCCATTTCTTTTTGTAAGCATATTTCAATATTTTACATTAATGAAATGAAGTATTACTTTTGTTGCATATCTGCATTTATGGTTATCTCTGTAATTTGTTGCGTTCCTGTTTAAATCCGGATCAGTGGTATCAAAGCGGTCTCTTCTTTCTCTGTTTTTCTTTGCATGTCCCCAACGAGGTCGGGATATAAGGAGTTAGGGCTTGAATTGGTCGAACCTTTGCAAGACCATCCTCACAAATGAAAAGAAAGACAAGGGGCAGGAGATCCTATCAAAATCTTGCTCGAAGAAGTCCTCCAGCGACAAAGGAATGTGATGATGGATAACTTTGCCCAGATCCTTCAACGGCTACCTAGGGGCGACGCATCTACTTTCGGCAGCGACTTTGGAAGTGCCAAACCCTTTAAGGTACAAGTTAACTTTGACATTCCCATATTTGAAGGTCAGATAGATGTAGACGCTATAGATAAATGGTTAAATCTACTAGAAGGATATTTTTCCGTTCATGATTTTTCTAGCCGGGAAAAGATCACTTTTGCACTTCTCAAAGCAACCCCCCATGTCAAGGACTGGTGGCAAACCTACTGTGAGCAGAAGGATGAAAGTACGACCTCACTGTTTTCAATCGCACCCACTTGGAATTCATTCTAGGATGCCATCAAGGAGCAGTGCTACCTTTTTGGAAGCTATGGGGATAAATACATAAAGTGGACCATGCTACAACAAGGAAGGGACCAAGACTTGCCGAAGTTTACCAACATTTTTCATACCCTTCGCACAAAGTTGGGTATGAAGGATTCTGAGCAGCATTTGGTACTCAAATACTGCAGTTGCCTACACAGGAACATCCAGGACGAGATGGAGTTCCTGGACATCTCCTCACTCGGCACGACGTATTGATACGTTGTCAAGATCGAGCAGAAGTTTAAACAGAAGACGTGAGACTTTGGATCTGCGAATCCGAAGCAAGGGAAAGGCTTCCCCAAACTATAGGACCAAGGACAAAGCCAAGATGGTGTGACCCAAGACAACTTGTCGAAGCCGCGAGAAAAGAACACCAACACAAAGTCAAAGAAGGACATAGGATAGTGGTATGAGTTCCATAAGAGCCCCACTCAACACAAGTGAGTGTCGGGCCAAGCAGTCGCTAGTGACTGAGTTGAAGGCTTCAAAATCAGGTGCATGTTCCGACCTTGATTTAGAACCCAGCAAGAGGAATGACAAAGGGAAGCAGATCATTGATGCAGAGCCCAGCGCCACTGTTGCCACCGCCAAGATCCAGAAGAATGAGCCCGAAGATCCAGAGGAGGGGGAGCGTCTTTTCCACCCACAAATGTGGGTGAAGGGTTTGCCGCTGCAATTCATTATTGACAATGGCAGCGAAAAGAACCTCATTTCAGCAGAGGTCGTGAAGTGGTTGGGCCTATTGACCATACTGCACATGCAACCATACAACATCGGGTGGCTTCACCAAGGACAGGTGGCTTCACTAAGGACGAGATCTCCGAGTCTGCTAGCAGTGCCGCCTTCCCTACAATTCAAGCCCTTCACATATGAGGTATTGTGTGATGTTGCTCCTCTCGACGTTTGTGATGTATTATTAGGACAACCATACTTGTGGAAGTGATATGTTGTATATGAGTCTAGACATCGCTCCGTGGTAATTTCTTTGGGTAATACATTATATAGGATACCGGAGGTAGCCCCACCTACCGTCGCCTCTTTGATCTCTGCTAAGAAATGCAGTAAGATCATCTCCCAGACTAGGAAATTTATTTTCTTTCTGGTTCGCTCTTAAAGTAAGGGGAAGATCGTAGCCACAACCATGGCCCCGGGGAAGGGTTCCTCCATGCAGCAGAAGTAGGGGAATACGGTCATGAAAGAATACAGGGACATCTTCTCCTCACGCACAGGGGTACCGTTGCATTGTCAGGTCAAGCATTCGATCGGAGCACCTCTACCCAACAGGCCGATATATCGCCGCTCCATTGTGGAAAATACCAAGTACAAGCAGCGACATGATCAACATCGTGCCACACAAGTTTCAAATGGGCGACAAAGTCTAGTTGCATCTGCAGAAAGAAGGCCTTACAAGAGCCCATCAGAAGCTCAGACCACTTTGATATGGTCCTTACACCATTACCAAGGTTGTGGGAAACAATGCTTTGGATCATAGCATTCCCCCAGTCCTTGGCTTGCACCGAGTGTTCAATGTGGACTTCCCTAGACCATGCTTCCCACCATTACTGGACACATCAGAGATTGCAGAACAACTCACTAGGGACCAAGTTTAGCAGAAGTTTCCCCATCTCATGGAGGCACTCAACACAATGGGGACCATTGCTTCCTAAGGGGGGAGGAATGATCTAGGTGGATGTTGGTGGCCATCCACCTATCCCACTTGGACCCCCACCATTGTTTTTTGTTTTTTTAGTTTTTCAGTTTCCTTATTTGTAGCACAATTTACTATTTTTGGCAGTTTTTCGGGTCTTGAACTTCCAGAGTCGTTTTGAGACCCTAAATGACATTTTTTGAGAAAATTGGGAACAACATTGGTCGTAGACTACTATTGGTCACTCGAAAGTTGTAGTCCTCGGATAGATCTTTCTAACAAGGTATTGTGCGTGTCAAATAGAGATCGTATGCCAAAGTTACGACCCCGAGAAGTTGATGTACCAATTTACCCAAACAGGGCCCACAGTTTGGCACTTCATCTCCTTGGGTTGGTTTTTTGGATGTTTAGGGTTTCCATTGTTTCTCAACAATAAATAGGCCTTTGAGCTTCATTGTAACACAGTTCAGAGGCATGTAGACAACACATCTCTTCTCAGAGATAAGCTACCATCGCCCTAACTAGTTTATTTCCATTTCTGTTTGTAAGCATATTTCAGTATTTTACATTAATGAAATGAAGTATTATTTCTGCTGCATCTCTGTATTTATGGTTATCTCTGTAATTTGTTGTGTTCCTGTTTAAATCTGGATCACCTTGAGGCTAAAAATTTGTGTTTGACATGTGGCTTTTCTGAACCAAGGCACACGTTTAAGGGGACTTGTTTTTCGGCCTTATGGTAGGGCATTTTTGGGCAAATCCGCATACATTCTGAGGCTAAACTGGAATCCACCTGTAACATCTCTTGAAGACTGAATTCGCTAAGGCATTTTGTTTTTATCTGTTGGCTGTTTGAAGGCAGTTCCGTGAAGTATTTTGGCCATTTTCTGAGGCCATGAGAGCCTATGTTTTTCTAAGGATGAAGATGATTTTCCATCTTTGATTTCTGTGGGTATTTGCAGACAGTTGGAGGGTTTTTGGCTAAGCAAAACGATGCAGTATTCCTTGAGATATCTGAGACCTTATGCGAGTAGCATATGCATCTTCATTATGACCTTTTGAGGTATCCATTTGAGCTCATCTGAGGTGTGTTCTCAATAGCTCTTTTGATTAGAGTTTTAGCCTAATTCCTGTGAATGATAATGACATGCTTTATGCATAAAATCTTCTTTCAATGGCAGAACCTGATACAAGCTTGACTCAACATTATTGGTAAGACTTGTTACATCCTGTTTGTATGACTTATGTGGTGGATTTTGACTGTTGTGAGGGCATACATCCTTGTGTTTCATTCTGGCACTTTGAGGGTTCTTACAGTAGTATAAAATGTAAAGCAATTGATCTATAACAAATTTGTGGTGAAATCTTTGGGGTTTTGACACTGTAAAGTAACTGTTATAAGCCCAAATTTGTATCCTTCAGAGGAAGTATTATAGGCAGATATAAGTGAGGCCTCATAATTGTCTTTGAAGTCTCTAGATTGTTATTCATTGCACTTTTGTGGAAGCCTCAGTTTCTTTGGGTTACTCTTAGCAAACCTTACTGTTAATGTGGACTATTTCAGATTGTCTCCAAAAGTTTTGCTATGATCAAGATTAATATGCTATAAAGTCGTTGATCAGATTTAAATTCCCTTGTGAAGAGGCTCCATCTACAATAGAGAAAATCAAGGGTAGAAGCATCAGTTTATTGAGGACAAGTTGAGAGTAGAGAAGGTAAAGGTCAGTTCAAGGTCAGTTCTATAGTAGAGGAAGACTTATTTAGACACATTTTGACATAAACAACTTTAAAGACATTTTCAAGTTCAACTGTGACACAGTTTGCATTAATAGATTAAAGACATCAGTGGTATCTTTTTAGAGACTCCAAGCAACTAGAAAATTTGAAGTCATCTACAGGTACGACAATGGTAAAGGACTAAAGGTATAGATGTTTCTCAGAAGTAATACGTTAATTGAAGTATGTGCATTGTTATCTAGAAGCAATTCTGAAGAAGTTCATTTCTCAATTGCATATCTGGAGCGCATATTAGCAAAAAGGGCTTCATTGAATATCTTTGTAAGTGGGTCATTGCCCCTGGTATGAGAGTCCACAAATTATTTATCTATTTTTATATATTTTTAGGGTGGTTGGGTGGTGCAAGGCAAGAGAGTGAAGTATCCTTAAGGTTGTAGCTAGAAAATACTTCAGGGTGGTAGGGTGTTGCTAGGGCAAGTTGGAGCTTGCAGGGTGTTGGAGCATCCTATCAGCGGTTGCTAATAAAACCAGGGCGTTGGAGTGTCCTTTCAGTTGGAGCTGGTTAACTACGGTGTTGGAGCATCATTTCAGGAGTTAGAGCTTCTTGATAAATTGAATGCTTTTCTAGAGTACTAGGAAGTTGGCTCTGAGAAATTTGTACTCATAAATTATATTAGAAAAAGGTTAGGTGATTTTTCTCCTGGAAGGGTTTCCACCTAAAAATTTCTTGTGTACTGCTCTTGTGATGTGTTGATTATTCTTGTTCGATTTTTTGCTAATAAGCTGAAAATTAACAATTAATTATTTGTAAGTGAAATACTAATTCACACCCCTCTTGGTATTTCCAACAATTGGTTTCAGAGCTAGGTTCTTTCACAAGGAGCTTAACTATTGGAAGGGAAATCATGGATTGCACAAAGAATAGAGTTCTTGTATTCAATGGACAAAACTATACGCTTTGGAGTGAAAGGAGGAAGGCATATGTGCAAGCACAGGGATATGATGTTTGGCACTCTATAAAGATTGGATATGCAAAACCCTCAACTCCTCCAACAAATGATGCAGGTGAAAAGCTTTATGATTGTAATGCTAAATCCATATGTGCTAGTTTGAATGGTCTAACAAAATTGGTATATGTTAAAATAATGCATTGCAAATCGATGAAAGATGTTTGGGATAAGCTCCAAAATATAAATGATGTGGACAAAAAGAAAGATCAGACTTAGAAAGTGTCAGCATGGACGAGTTGTATAGAATACTTACAACCTACGAACTGAGAATAGAGCAGGAGAATCCATCCAAGAGAGAAGTAGCTTTTACCGCATTCAAGAAGACATGGAAAGACAAACAATAGTCCAATTCAAGCCCCAATTGTAGTTGTAGCGAAATTTTAGATGAAGAAATAGCCTACTTTGTGAGAAAGTTGAAATGAGGAAGAGGCAAGTACAAAGTTAAGCTTCCTTTAAAGTGTTCCAATTGTGGTGAAATTGGTCATTTTGCTTCAAAGTGTCCCTATGCAAAGAGCTTTGATGATGAAGAAGCAATTTCTAGGAAAGTAAAGAAGAATGAAAGAAAATACAAGAAACAAGAGAAAAAGAAAGGAAAAAGAAAGCCTTCAAGAAAAGCTTTTATTCAAAAGAAGATAGCTCTCCATTTGATGAAGAAAGCGATAACAATAGTGAAAATGACACAAGAAGAGTATTGTTCATGGCAAAGGATAACCGAAAAGAATCTCTCGAAGAAAAAGAATCTCCCAAAGAAGATGAAGAAGAAGGCGAAGCAGATCTTGAAAGAGAACTTATCAACGCCTTAAAGGACCTAAAGGTAGAAAGAAGGAATCTCGAAACATTAGAAGCTGAATTGAGTGAACTAAAGAAACACGCTAAAAGTCTAAACAAGAAGTTTGAAGAATCATAGAAGATTATCATCAATTTAAAAGTGCAACTAGAGGAGGCTAAGAAAATTGAAGAAACACTCAAAAGGGAATTGGAAGAAAGCACCCATACAAAGGAGAGTTTGGAAGCAAAGTTAGTCTTAGTAAGAAAGGAAGCACAAAAGAGGAATATCCAACATAATTTTACAAATAATACCAAAGTGTTGAATGAAATTATCAATAGTCAAAGATCGTGTGATGACAAGATAGGATTATGATACAAGCTCTCATTCATTAAAGGTTCAAGCTACATGTCAACAAAAGTTGAACAAAAGACCTATGTAGGTATCGTCAAGGAACCTATCAAGGAAGAGGAAAGCATGCTTACAAAAGAGAAGTGTCAAGATCAAAAGATGTGAAATCAACAATTTGCAAAGGAAGGTCTCTGGAAGACTGTATCACATAAAAGATCCCCCACTCCCAGGTATCAAACTATCTTCCTTGGCGTATGTTACTCTTGTAATAATTTTGGACACAAAGCTGTGAATTGTAAAGCTTATGCTAGGAACATAAGCAACAACGGAAGCCACTTTGGGAATGATTATCCTAGAAAATCTCATGAAAGGTGAAACCAATATTATAACAGTTTTGGATCCCTAAGTAATGAAGTAGAATGCTACAAATGCAACAATTTTGGACATGTAGCAAAAGATTGTAGGTTGAACACTCTACAAGGGTAGGTTGAACACTCTACAAGGGAGACAAAGCGTGAATCAAATGTTCCACCAAAAGAACCTTCAAAAGTCTGGAAGAAGGATGAATGTTGTGTGACTGCCTTAAAGCTCAAAGCAAGAAAAGCGTATGGTATGTCAATAGTGGCTGTTCAACTCACATGACAAGGGATAAAAGCAAATTTGTATCTTTGTAGGAAGGAAATGATGGAACAATTTCATTTGGGAATGATGGTTCAACTAAGGCGATAGGAAAGGGCAAAATTAAGCTTGGAAGCAACAATTCCATTGTAGAAGATGTCTTGCTAATTGAAAACATGAACATAACTTGTTGAGTGTGAGTCAAATGTGTGATCAAGGGCACACTCTTCTGTTTGACTCAAGGAAATGTGAGATAAGTATTAAGAAGGGAAAAATCAGGGAGATTAGTGGCGACTGCAACAAGGACTGCAAACGATATATACACTTTGGATGAAATTGGAAAGGAAGGTTGTTTCTTGGCAAAAGAGGATGAAAGTTGGATTTGGCACATAAGAATGGGACACATAAACTTTGATAATCTTGTTAGAATCAGTAAAAGGGAAGTTGTAAGAGAAATGCCTGAAATTTCAAACCAGCGAGTATCATGTGCAAGCATTGCAGGGATGGAAAACATACAAGAGTTGAGTTCAAGACCAAGGAACATTCCACTTTAAAACTGTTAGAGTTGGTACACATCAATTTAAGTGGACTGATGCAAACCAAGGGTTTGGATGGTGAATAGTACTTCATGCTAATGATCAACGATTACACTAGAATAACGATAATAAGTTTTTGAAGAAAAATTCAAAAGTTAGTGCGTGGGAAAAAGCCTGGCGTGAGCTCTACCCTCATTAGCCATTAGTTGGTTCTCGAGTACTTGATTCTCTATATCATTAAAAGGAACCCTTGCATGTCCTAACCCTAATGAGCGATGAACCACTTCATCTTAAGGGGTAAATTACATGCTATGTCACACAAAGCAAACTATAATCCTTGAACTATGCACCATAATACAAAGCATTAAAGTAAAAGACACACTAGAGGCGTGGAAAATGAAGGCTGAGTAGTGTAACTCATGCCTCCATGATTGCTCCCTCGATTACATCTGTACACTCAGGATGTGGACTCCCATTAGTTGCCCCCCTTAACCATGGCACTCAGCCATGAAGTCCTTCATCTCCATTGCCACCCATTTATAACAACACCTATTGATTGAAGGGTTAACCTTGGAAATGCCACCTCCCCTTGGGTGCTGAAAGCGCTTAATAGGGTTGACTATTAGCCACCCTTACCAAGGTAGAGAACACCTTTACAAGACTTGGTCTACTTAGATATTGGAAGGCGATCCTAGTTTGAAGTATTAGTATGCCATTAACATGCAAGTTTGGTCCACTTAGGTGCTTATATGATCTTAGTCTCTATTGAACGATGGCTTTCACTAGAGTTTAAGTTGGTCTTACCACGTTGTCCACAAAAGCGCAAGCCTCAAGGGCACCCACTCCAGATGTGCCTTGGCCCTATAGAGAGATTGATGACTTAGCAAATGTAACGTTTATCCACTTGCAGCAGAGCATTAGGCAATATGATGAATTAAGCAACGGATACACATCGTAGAGTAGCCTTAGGACACAGGACACTGATATTCTTTTGCTTAACCAGAGGATTCTTGATGATTTCACCACTAGACCTGGCACGCCCTCAAGTTGGCCTTGACACTACCTGATGGGAAAACAATGATTTAGAGCCCATATGAGGTTTATCTTCCATAAGATGACTAGGGAAAGCTTGTTGCACCTGATGGAGCCCTAAGGTTGGAGAAGTGGAGGCATTACGTTGACCATTAGAGACCCATGAAGATGACATGGGGGCACCCCGACTTGATTTGAGACCCTTGGAGTTTCTTTTTGGTTGTATTTGAGGACTACTCCTCAAATGATGGATGATCATGATGCTTGGAGACACCTTCAACCTTCCTTTCACCATGACTCGACATTTGAAGCCCAAAAGAGGGCTCAATGTCATCATATTAGAGGCTTACGACTCACACATGTGGGTCTATTTTTGGCATTATTTCATGTTGAGGAAGCTTGCATGTCCTAACCTCGATGAGCAATGAACCACCTCATCTTAATGAATGAATAAAAGTTGCGCTAGAGGGGTGGAAAAAGCAGGCCGAGCAGGGTTACTCATGCCTCCACGATTGCTCCCTAAATTACATCTCTACACTCAAGATGTGGACTCCCATTAGGTGGTGCCCTTGACCATGGCACTTTGCCTTGAAGTCCTTTCCCTCCATCGCTGCTCATTTTCACCAACACATATTGATTGAAGGGTTAACCTTGGGGGCTATAAGCACTTAATGGGGTTGACTATTATTCATCTATACCAATGTAAAGAATACCTTTACGAGATTTGGTCTAGTTAGATATTAGAAGGTGATCTTAGTTTGAAGTATTAGTATGCCCTTAACATACAAGTTTGGTCCACTTAGATGCTTATATGATCTTAGTCTCAAATGAATGGTTGCTTTTACTAGAGTTTAAGTTGGTCTTGCTAGGTGGCCCACAAAAGCACAAGCCACTCCACATGTACCCAGGCGCTACAAAGAGATTGATGACTTAGCATATGCAGTGTTGTCCACTAACAACAGAGTGTTAGACAATATGATGACTTGAGTAGCTAATACACATCCCGAAGTAACCCTATGACCCAGGATGCTGATCTTCCTCTGCCTAGCACCGAGGTTTCTTGATGACTACACCACTAGACCCAACATGCCCCCAGGTTGGTCTTGACACTACTTGATGGGCAAGCCATGATTCAGAGCACATATGAGGATATTCTTCCATATGATGACTAGGGAGGGCTTGTTGCACCTGATGGAGCCCTAAGGTTGGAGAAGAGGAGGCACTACATTGACCATTGGAGACCCATGGAGATGACATGGGGGCACTCCAGCTTGATTTGTGACCCTTGGAGTTGCTTTGAGGTTGGATTGAGGACTACTCAAATGATGGATGATCATGATGCTTGGAGACACCATCAACCTTCCTTTCACCATGACTTAGCATTTGGAGCCCAAAAAAGGCATGACATCATCATAATAGAGGCTTATGGCTCATGTGTGGGTCTAATTTTGGCGTTATTTCATGTTGAGCTAGCGGGTTGGTTTCTAACCCAAGGTTTACTTGTGTTTACTCATGATCAAACTTGTTTTATGGGCTTCTTAGTTAAATTTAGGTGAGGCAGATCTCATATGAACAAAAGGTCACCTTACTCTTTCATTTGACTATTGCTCGTGGACTATTTCGACCTAGATACTAAATTTTGGCCTAGCTCTTATACCTCACTACTTTTGTGGAGATGCGATCTTTGTGGATATTTTCATATTGGAGACTAGTCCTTGTTGTGGAGATGTCATTTTGGGATGAAGAAGGATTGTTCATCGATATTTTGCGAGTACTTTTATTGTTGAATATATTTTTATGGTTATTGTATGCAATGTATCTTGCTAGGGTTTTTGTATTCCATGTCTAAATGCATATCTTTATATGATTTTTTTGGTGAAATGCTACATGCTTTAATTAAAAATCTTGAACATCCCTTGAGAACCTCCTAGAGAGATTTTCTCTTGTTTTCGTCCCCGTATTGAATGATCACTAGGGTTTTAAATTGGAAACATGGGGTTTCTACACTTACTCCCTTCCAGGGTTTGATATTTCCATAGTAATTTTCCCTTAGACTCCATCACCCAAGTAGTTAGTAGGTACTGACATCCACATAAATGGTCAAATCTATAAAATTTTACTCTTTTCTCTCTCGTCACCTAATTCAACCCTTCAAGGCAAGCCGTTAGGGCATAGGGCTGAATTGAACTAGGGTTGAAGTGTTGGCTTGTTTTGAGGTTGCTCTTGTTGGTTGGACCTTTATCTCATCTAAATCTTGCATTTTGCATGGTTGGAATAGCCTCCTTAGGGCTAACCCCACAAGGCTTAGGTAATTCTAACCTATAAAAACCCTAATATCGCATTAAGGCTTAAACTTAGGGCTTGTTGAAGTTTTGTTGCTCCCATTTGTTGATCATATCTTTTTTACAAACCTTTTCTTTGTCTTATATGTTTAATTGTGCCATTTTTGTACCATATCATCGAAACCCTAGGCTATAAGCCCTTCTTGGTGGGTTGTTTAATGGTACGATATTCCTTATCACATTGGATTGAGCCTTGTTCTTAGCCTGAGAGCCCAATTTGAGCCTATGGAAACTGTCAGCTTTGAGCTATTGACTTTGAATATATGTTAGGTGACTTATACCTTGAAGCCTCCCTTGCGAAATTCCACTAAAGAGCAAGAGGTAGAGCAATAAGGTGGCAGTTGCTTCCGCCCCATTGTTGTATCTTGGTCTAACTCTTGTCTTGTGAGGCCTTTCATAAGACCTTTTAGATTTTTAAGCAATAATGCTTTTGTGCATTTTTTAGACAAATTCCTCATCAATTCTAGATGACACTCTAGCTTAGTGAAAGACTTTAGCATTGAATTTGTTCACCAAATTAGGTGATTTAAATTCATGCATAGGTTGCTATGTCACACAAGGTTTTCTGTCCACATGAGAGCCTCCTCATTCTCTCTCTCTTTGTGCTCTGTGTGTCCCTTTGATCTACTCTTGCAACTCGCCACGAATGCTTGTCTTTATTCTTCTTGCACCCCACGAGTGCTTCTCTTATTGACTCGGTAGATGCGAAATTAGATCGTCATAGAGGATATCTACATATTATACATTCAGGTCACTTGGACATCCCCCTCGATGAGCCTTGGCTCAAAGATGCCCTTCTACCTAGAGCACCTTTTGGAGTTGTAGGATTGCCTCATCGTCTGCCCTCCTTATACTTAGAAGCACTGGATGCACTCACTCAAGATCCCACCGGGGCAACTTCAAGTTGGGTCCCATCGACTTTAGGTGGAGACGGATCACCATATACCACAATTTGATAGGGTCTGCCAGTTGTGCCACCTACAGGAGTTGGAGATCAAGATGCACCTCATTTTTCAGTGCCCCATCTACTATGAGATTAGAGGATGATATCATTGCCGATATAGAGTTGAGAGGATCCCTCTCTATGTTCTTCCGATATCTTGACTAGAGATGCCTAGCCCTCTTCATCAAGGAGACATTTAGACACAGATACCAAATCCTACATACCTTACCTCACTTGAGGACGATTCAATAGATCACATCATACTTTTAGGTTGTTCAAGCCGATCAAAGCAACAAGTGACAAGCTGAGTTCCAGGTTATTTCACATCAATGTTGCATGAAGCAGGGACATCTTTTGGAAGCAAGGGCGTGGAATTTTCATTTTCCAAAAATCTAGGAAGCGAAGTGTCTACTATATATATATATATATTTTATATCTTTTTGCATTTATATTAAAAAAACATCCAAAATACCAAATTAGTTGTAGAGGATATGGAAGAATGCATATTTGTACATAAATCAAGATATAGATTTCATCCATTGTACTTAAATTATTAATTATGCGAGCATCAACCATTTAGATGCATCAACCATCTAGAACCTAAATTCTTCTCCTCTTGTCTAGCCTTTGCCTCTACCTCGATTGTCTAGGGATATTAGTCAACATAGCCCAATTTTGATCAAACTACCTAATCCAAGCCTTAAAATATGGTAGAAAAAGTTTAACATGCTTGATCGATGATTTTGACTTTATTGAAAGATAATTTTTTGCTAAGGGCATGATAAAGGAGTTCAACAATTAACACCACCAAAACTAAGGTACATATAGGGCTTGGTGCTCTTGATTAAATGCTAATCACATACCCTCATACATGATATAATCTAATGACATGCCACAATCTCATTGATCCCAAATTCCTAAAAACTGTTAAGTTTGCTGAATTTTGAATAGGATATGAAATTCTATTTTCTCCATATGAAGTTCGATGAGGTTGGAACCACTCTCAAACATCTTGAATCATTTCATGGTAATTTTAAAAATTTAATTAAAATGATTCTTTTACTTTAAGAATTTAACATTACCATGAGGGAGCATCTAGGAAGCATCTAAGGAGCATCAAGGGAGCACCTTGGAAGTGTCCAAGAAGCCCCAACCCAACTTATGTCAAAGAAAAAAAAAAATTTAGAACTCTTGTTATGTAAGAATTAAGTCTGTAATTATTAGTTAATTAGACAAAGGGCATGATCAAAGATCATGACCATTCACCAAGAGACACCCAAGGCAATATTTAAACCAGGGGCCTCTCACACTTGTAACCATCGTTCAATAATTAATAAATATATCTATTTATGTTTCTGTTAATTAAAGAGTTTGTGCACTCCATCTGGTATCAGAGATTCAAACCGCACAACGTAATGGTTTTGATCGATAAGGGTAGCACCCACAACTTTTTGGACTCAACTATGGTGAAAAGGCTCAACATTTTCACATTTTCCATGCCGAACATGAAGGTTATGGTAGCTGATGGTAAGAAATTTGAAAAAATAGGGAAATGCCATAAAGTCAAATTATAGATTCAAGACTATAATCTAGAATCTCCATTCTATACTGTACCATTAGGAGTGAATGTGGTCCTAGGTATCCAATGACTTCAAACCCTAGGCACTTACTCTGCCTACCATCAGAAGCAATTTATAAAATTTAAATGGGAAGGGAGAAAATACAAGTTATATGGGTTCCAGCCCCCTGCGAATCAAATTGTATCATCATCCTAGATGATGAAAATGATTCGGAAGGGAGCACCAACTTATTTAGTACATTGTCATCAATTATAAATGTTAACTTCAAATCTAGTCAACAAAGAGGCACGGAAAGTCCAAGAGCTAATTCAAAAGCACGAAAAAGTATTCCAAGATCTTCCAATGAAGTTGCCTCCTAAAAGAGAAATCGAGCATACAATCGAAGTCAAATCAGGATCAAATTCCATCAACATTAAACCATATCGATATCCACATCATCAAAAAACCGAAATTGAAAAATTAGTTCAGGATTTTTTAAAATGTGGCATTATCACAACAAGTAGAAGTCCGTATTATGCGCCAGTTGTATTAGTTTGAAAGAAAGATGGATCGTTCAGATTGTGCGTTGATTATCGAAGACTGCACAAAATAACAATTGAAAACAAGTTTCCAATCCCTTTTATCGATGAAATGTTGGATGAACTACATGGAGCTAAATACTTTTCAAAATTGGACTTAAGGTCAAGGTATTACCAAATCAGAATAAGGTTGGAAGACATAGCAAAAACTGTGTTCCGAACACATGAAGGTCATTACGAGTTTAAAGTAATGCCTTTTGGTTTAACCAATGCACCAACAACTTTCCAAGCTACTATGAACGAGCTATTCCACCCATATCTAAGGAAGTTTGTGTTAGTATTCTTTGATGACATTCTAGTTTATAGTAAAACATGGAAGGAGTACCTACAACATTTGGAGTAGAGTATCTCGTAAATATAATATCCAAGGAAGGAGTAAAAGTAGATCCTAATAAGATCAAGGCTATAAAGGAAGGCCCAAACCAGTTAATATCTCCAAGCTAAGAGGGTTCTTAGGATTGACCGGGTATTATCGAAGATTTATTAAAAACTATGCCCATATAACCGCACCCCTAACGAACCTTCTAAAGAAAAACTCATTTTGTTGGAATGATGAAGCAGAAAAGTGTTTTGAAGACTTGAAGGAAGTTATGTCTAAAGCCCTTGTATTGGCAACTCCAGAGTCCAGACTTCTCAAAACCATTTGTAATTGAGTGTGATGCGTTAGGTTGTGGCATAGGAGCAATACTAATGCAGGATGGTAACCCAATCACGTTTGAAACTAGGAAGGTCAATAAGCAAGAACATCTCAAGTCTACATACAACAAGGAAATGCTTGCTATTATGCACACATTAGCCAAATGGAGACAATATCTCTTGGGAAGTAAGTTCTTAATACAAACATATCATAATAGTCTTCAGCGTCTCCTCCAGTAGAAAACATTATCTATAGAACAACAAAAATGGATAGAAAAAATCGTTGCCTTCGACATGGATGTATTACATAAGGAAGGGAAAGATAATGTAGTAGTTGATGCCCTATCTAGGAAAGACGAAGAAACATCATTACTTGCAGTTTCAGTTGTTGTTCACGAATGGCTTAATGAGATTCTTAGTGAATATGCAAAAGATCCAAAACAAGTGCTATAATCTATAACCTTCCTCATAATTCAAAATTTGAATGGAAAAACGATATTCTATGGTACAAGGGAAGAATTTATCTGAGTTCAAACTCCAAATTTAAAGCCAAGATTCTCAAAGGGTCGCATGATTTACTATCGGACGGACATGTAGGATTCCTTAAAACCTACTATTATGCACATCAATCATTCTTTTGGAGAGGAATGAATAATGATATTCAAAAATATGTAGCAAAATGCGACAAATGCCAGAGGAATAAAAATGAAAATATTATGACACCTGGCCTACTTCATCCCTTAAATATCTTGAATAAAAAATGGGAAGAAATATCAGTGGACTTTATCGAAGGTTTACCTGTGTGATGGTAAGGATAAAATTCTTGTAGTAGTCGAGAGACTCACCAAGTATGCTCACTTTATTGGAATGAGGAAATTAGACTACACAAAACAAATCGTTGAGATATTCTGCTAAAATGTTTACAAATTACGTGGAGTTCCCAAAGTCATTGTGAGCAATAGAGATTCCAAATTCAAGGGTAATTTTTGGAAGGAATTTTTCAAACATATAGGAATGTACCTCAACATGAGTTCACCCTACCATCCTCAAACAAATGGCCAAACTGAGGTTGTCAATAAATGTTTAGAAACCTACCTATGTTGTTATGCCACAGACAAACAGAATAAGTGGGCTCAATGGTTACATCTCGCTAAACGATGGTACAATTCTACTCCATTTCAAGCTCTTTACGGTTACGAACCTTCGAAATGGAAGGACTTTGCTATCATCGAGACGAAACTTCCAGCTATTAAATACCAGTTAGAAGAAACTCAAAAAGTCATCCAAACCTTAAAAGAAAATCTAAAAAATGCAAGAAATCGTATGAAGCAGCAAGTTGACTGAAACATAATAGAGAGAGAATTTGAAGTTGGAGAATGGGCATTTGTTAAACCTCAGCTTTACAAGCAGTTGTCCTTAAAAGAAAAGGGAAAAAACAAATTGGCACCAAGGTTTCATGGACCATACCAGATCAACAAAAAGATTAGTCAAGTAGCATACAATTTAAGCCTTCCTGATAAAAGTCGTGTTCACAACGTTTTCCATGTATCTTGCCTTAAAAAGGCACTTGACGAACATCAATCAGCACAATCAACACTTCCAACTTTAGATGATGAAGGAAGGGTCATTCTAGAACCATAAGGTGTTATCTCCATCAGGGAAAAAAGTTGTGATCACGAGTAATCAAAGAATACCTGATCAAGTGGAAGGACTTACCAGAAGAAGAAGCTTCTTGGGAGACAAAAGCATTTCGTCAACAACACCTATCGTTATGTATGCTTTGAGGACAAAACATCTTTTCAAGAGGGAGGTAATGTTATGTAAAAATTAAGTCCGTAATTATTAGTTAATTAGGCAAATGGCATGATCGAATATCATGCCCATTCACCAAGAGGCACCCAAGGCAGTATTTAAGCAAGGGGCCTCCCACACTTGTAACCATCATTTAATAATTAATAAATATATCTATTCATGTTTCTGTTAATTAAAGAGCTTGTGTGCTCCAACCCTGTGGAACCGCCTGGCTCCCTTCGGATTTGCTTGGGATCCATAGGGATTCGGGGAGGATCTATTGCTGGATTTGCTGTTCGGAAATCCGGAACGGGCCAACACAATTTTGAATTTCCAGGAATCGTCTTAGCCAACTCGATTTGGAAATCCGGCGGCAGATTCATACAAGACGCGATTCTTGGTTTGGATCTTGGGGGGCGGGGTGGGGAGGGGGCGGTTTCGTTGCAACATTGTTTCACATAGTAAAGCAGTGAGACCTCAGGTCTCCCCTCACCCCCCCTCTGGGGGCCTAATCGATACCCTCGAGATTGTTGCGGAGGTGCCAGACAACATATTAGTTCACTCACACTAGAGCGTCAGAAGGTTTAGTACCAAATATTTCTGGAACAGGGTTCCCCCTAGACAGGTTTCTCCCCAGCCCTAGTGGAGCAACAAGAGATTTATTCAAAGTTTCTTTCCTTTTCCCTCATATGTTGGGAGTATCCCTCGATCCTACATCCCCCAAGGATCATGCAACTAGACTACTCATTGAATCCAGATAGTGATCTAACGACATTGTTGCCCCCCTCGTTGTTGCCTATCAGATTCAGGGATTTTTGACATCGTTGACCTCTAACCATGGACTTATTTGCTTAGCCTTCTACTTGATCCAATGATTATATTATATATATATAATATATATATATATATATATATATATATTTATGAGGTGGTCCTATTATTGTATCCTTCTTTGCTTCATTTTAGCCTACATTTAGCTTTGGCATTCTCTAAGAGTTGTGTTTGCGCTCCCACATTGTACTCATATTGGTTGTATCCTTCAGTCTCAATGACCTATTTTATGGTCATTCATTGGACATTAATAAAATTATCTTATCTTATCTTACCTTGCACACGCTTCTCTGTCTCCTCATACATTCCTTCACAGGTTTCTTCCTTGATGGGATTCATCATTCTGGTGAGATCTACCCATCATGGTCAAATAAAAAACTTCTGGTTAAATGCCATAAGTCCTTGAGTGGTACTCTGCCATTACCTTGGATAAGATGGTTGGGGTGTGGACCAACTACTTCCATAAATATGGGAGTTACTACCACACCTTCCCATTAGATATTTTTCTTGGGAAAGGTTAACAATCTAGATCTTATGGATATTTGGCTCAACCAAATAATTTATTGGCAAGGATTAATTCCCCAAATCCCTTTTGCTGGTTTCCCTCCTCATGACTTCTCATGGTTTGTTTCAAGGATCCACCTCCTCATTAGTTGTTATTAAACTATATTTACAATTGTTGCGGGCCTTTTAACTCATTTATGTTTACTTTCCCACACAAGCATCACTAACATAATTGATGACAATTACATTATCAATGGGGATTAAATGATGGGATGTTACAACCCTTTCCTCCTTAAAGGAACACTATCCTTTGTGTTCACACCATTTTAATTGTCATCCTCAGCAATAGACCATTCCAGGTGTCTTTTGTTCACTGCAACAGTGTGTAGACTGCTTCCTTTTAGCTACAACACCATCACTGCTTTTGCAATTTAGCGTCATCCTTCGTGTCCTTTTCCTTTGCTGCGGCTTCAACAATGGCATTTGTCTTCACATTCTTGTCACCATCAAACTTATGGCATTCCATTAAATGTCTACATTAGAAAACCAACAACATGTGTTACAACCATTTTCATATACAACTATTATCTTTTCCATAGGGGATCTTAATCAACACAAAGCAACATGCACTTCAACAAATGAAATTTCAATTCAAGAATCAATAATTATTTGTATGGTTATCCTCTTTCTGTCAGACTTTCATAGGTGACAAGTTTAGCTCACTAGTTGTATTGGAAACACCCTTTCACACTCATGGTCCCAAAGAATGTAAGACATAAGCTTTTCATAGCTAGTTCGTTTAAGTTTCCTCTTCTTTGTAGTTACTCACCATTTTGGGCTCAAGCAATCCCCTTCGTTGTTACATAGTCCTTCAGGCAATCTACCCGATCGAGGCTTTCCTTTGTACTACTCTAACCTAGTTTACATGTCATTACTCATTGAGTCTTATAGCTAAGGCATCTCTTTGGCTTTGGCTTGCTCTGATGAGGTTTACTTGTCATGGGGTTCCAATGTTACTACAGTGGCCTTGTTCTTGGGCTCTCTGCTTCACAACTTTTATTTGTTAATTCTTGGATAGATTCATCATCTCACCTATATCACATGCATACAATTCTTGTGAGACTAGTCATAAAATTTTCAATTAGAAATTTTATTTTCCCAAACTTTCTTGATACAAAAGCTATGTCTCACAAACATGAGACTCTTCTCATAAGGTTGAGTTCCTTGCAGGTGGTAATATTTTGAACCTTCATCAATGGCTTACACTTTATGCCATATCCATGGCATTCTACCCGCGATCCACATTTTCACTTAGCCACATACTATTAGTTTTTCCTGTAGAAAATCTTTTCAATATATCATCTACAACAACCACTAGCTTGGCTTTCATGACTATCACATAGTCAATCATTCAATCATTTCATTTGCATTCTATACTAATCAAACAGAGAACATCATTGCACTACTAGCACTTTCATGTGCCTCACTAGCACTTTGAACATCATTCATATCCATGCATTCCTTTAATGCATTATCCACTATAAATTCTCTTTGATCTATGAGTTCGTTACTCACTTTTTCAACTATTGGCCATTAAGACAACTCACTTAGATTTCTAATATTTTTACCAAATCTTATATGCTAGCATTATTTTTCCTTAACCATATCCTTCTTGGGCATTCATGAAATAAATGCATTAAATTGAAATTATTTCAAAAATACAAATTCAGTTTGAAGGAATTCTTATTCAGATCCTTCAATTTATCAACCATTGTAGTTGTTGAAAATGTAGTGAGTAAAGGTCTTCTGGCTTGTGCCTTAGCCAGTGAAGACCTCGATTTGTCTTTCTCTAGCATGAGTGCGAGCTCATGAGTTCGATTTCAGTCAGGATGAGTTTATATGCAGTTTACTGGAATGATCATCAAGAAAGCTTGCATAGAGTTTGAGCTTCAGTTAAATGGAGTCTTCTTCAGTTTGACTACAGAACGAGGTGGTAGTTACAAGTTTAGTTAGAGCGAGTTAGTCTTTAGTCTTGAGTAAGGAAGAATGAGTTAAGATTCAAGTGTTGATTGGAGAGAGAAAGAGTATCACTCTCAGTTAACTCGCTATCAGAACTTGACTTCTAAAATTGCATTGGGCCTTCCTTGCATGCTCAAATTGGGTCTATAAAGAGGAGGATGAAAGTACAAAATTTACATAAGTTTGTGAGATCATCTTTGATTATGGAGAGCACAAAATTGAGCATCAATTGTGCGCTAGGATTTAAGAGATTGTGCACATATTTAAGAGCTTGTGTCCTAAGAAATAGGAGACCACAAGTGTGTAAGGATTTAGGAGGATTTGTGCTACAAAATAGGAGCTGATTTGTGCAAGGAAATAAGGATCTAGTGTGCTAGGAAATAGGGACCTAGTGTGCAAGGAAATAGGCCCAAGTGCACAAAGGAATAGGAGATTCTAGTGTGAAAAGATCAAGGAGCAGGGATCAAGGATTGCAAGGGCAAGTCAAGGCTATTTAGGGTCAAGATCAAGCAGTGATCAAGGGAGACTGAGTTCAATTATATTAGCTGAGATTAGTGTGAAGAAGCAGAACCCTTTCTTAGAGACAAATTGCTTTGTAATAGATCGAATTGCTCAAGAACAATCAATAAAATACCGCAACAAAGAAAGAAGGTTTTCCCTCTTGAGTTTCTTGGGTAAACAAGCGTGTCAATTTGTGTGATGTGTTTTTATCTCTGGTGTTTTTTATTCCATTGCTTATAAATGTTAAGAAACTCTGTATCTTGGTGAAAGTAAACTTGGCTTCAGTGTTTAGTTGCCTTGTTTTCAGTTATTCATCTAAGTAGCTGCAGAGCTTCATGGAAAATTAATAGTAGTATGGTTGATTTCCATACTTACATGGCCATCATTATCATGAATATTTAGCTGATCATTTCTCAACGAGTCCACTTGACTCCTCCTTTAGCCTTGCATTCTCTTTTCATTCCTCAAGGTTCTTACTTGACTGAAGGAACTTCCTTGCCTCAGATCCCACTTCAAATAAGTGGTCTTTAATATCAAATTTTTGAGGACAACTTGCAACTTTTCCCGATTCACAATTACATTCATACATCAGTTGTTAGTCAGATCAATCAAAACTTGTGCCACAAAATTTTCTAATTTAGTAGCCAATTCATTTTACTCATTTATTCATTTTCAATATATTATACATATTAGCAATCAATCAAGCATTCTCGAGCTTATGTAGTGTTAAGATTTCAACTCTTCTTTCCCTAACAAAACATCAACAAGGAAGAGAGTTAAGGGTTTTCCCCTTCTATTTCCTTTGCATACTTGAAATTTGAAGCAACTCTGCTCCATTTCCTTGAGCAATTATTGTCAATCAAGCTTGCCATTTCCTCTTGGCTTTATCCCATCATTCTACATAACAAAACCACTTCATTTGACCAGATTGGTATCCAACATATTAGTCTTGTGCAATCAGATTTAAACCAATAGATAAAATCTAATCTAATATTGTCATAATACTTGGCTCTTGTCTTTATTGTTTTGTAACTATGCTTCCTCAGTTAGAGCTTTCTAGTAGTTTATTCCAGTGTTGATAATATCGGTATCGGGAAAATATCGGCGAGGGTCCAGAAAATATCTTATCGGCAATATCGGCGAAAATATCGGCAACATAAAAAATGCATAATATATTCATTTTTTAAAGATTTTTAAACATATAAAGCAATAACAACATGAAATAAACACATTGGCACATAAATATGAAGAAAACACTGATATATATGATGTCAAATAGAAATGATATATCAAAGGCGATACCAAATCCTGCTGATCCCTGATAATTGTCCATTCAAGGACTCAAATGTGATATAAAAGTATCTCATCATCATGAGTTACATGTAGCATAACAAAAAAAACTAGCTAGTAGCAGCTATCTATCTACTGCCCTCTCCCCCTTTTACGGGAAAACATCAGGGGCTGTTTGCCAGGCCTGCCCCTAGTAGTAGAAGGCCCTGACTCTGCATCTGCACCTAATGTCAAATAATGAGTGGTAGGCATGGAGCTATGCTCTCCTATATCTATAGCAGATGGTGTTGATGCTGATGCTCCCACAGTGTCCTCCTCCTCCTGCTCCTCCTCTAAGTGCTGCTGCTCCTCTGACTCCGAGTCCTCCTCTTGCTGCCCCTGTTCTAATGGATCATCTGCCACTGGTTCTAACCATGAAGGTGACTCCTCTAATATGGGCTCCTCAGACTCCACCCTCCACGGAGACAATACATCAATATTGTCTAAGGAAATGGCATTTGGATCAATTGGTGATTCTATTTGCCTCACTCGAAGTCGGATGTTGTAATGCACATACACCAAATCGTTGAGGCGTGCGAACTCCAACCTGTAAGAGTGTCAAAAAAAGTAATGAGTCTTGAATCTTGACTCTTGCACTTGAAGGTCATAAATTAAAAATTAAAAATTACAGTAAGTGTAATTGCTCAACTGAAGGCTTGAGTTCAAAGTTATACCTGTTGCGCTTTTTGGCGTGTATTTTCTCAAATACACTCCAATTGCGCTCACACCCTGAGAGCTACATGTTTGACTCAAGATTCGTATAGCTAATTTTTGCAAATTTGGTGCCCTTGCACCATAGCTTCGCCACCAAATATCTACAACAAAATAATGAAATAAAAAATTCAAAAACTTAAAAGTTAAAACATAATTAAATTTAAAATTCTAATTTCTAATGAGTGATGACTTGTCATTTACGTGGCATGAAGAGGGTCCTTTCCCTAATAGCATCATCAAAGCCAAATAGGCCAACACAATCCCGATAAGACTGTATCTCGCGATTGATTTTGCTACGAAGCTCAGGATCAGGTACCATCCTCTGAATACAGGAATGGAGCCCTTCCATCACCTCGCCATCAAAATCAAAGTTGTATTTGTATGAAAATGCGAGGTTGAGGAAGAGTGCTGCTGCATGAATGGGTCGATGAAGCATCCCTGCCCACCGACTATCGATCACATCCCATAACATCATCTGCCTATCAAGGCCAGCAGAACCCTTGTCTGCATAATAGGAACGAATGGCCTCCTTGGCCCTATCCATGCCCTCATACAAATAAGGCGTTGCAAGCTTCTCTCCATCCACCAATCTAAGAACCTTTACTATAGGTTCGCTAACTGCACATGCTTCTTCTACTCTATGCCAAAATGTCTCAGAGTACACCATTTTTGCAATGGCTTTCCGATCAGGTCTCTTGTTGTATCTACAATTATGCCAATCATCAGACACAAACATTTGCTTCAACTCGAACTGACATCGAAGCAAAGACTGAAGAGTAATAAAGGTTGTGGCAAAACGTGTGATGGCAGGACGTCGCAACTCCTTGTTTCTAGTGAACCTCCTCATAAGGCTAAGAACAAAAGCATGGTTATAAATAAACTTGGGGATGATCCTAGCCATATCAATTGCCTCCTTGATGAAGGAGAGTTTCCCCATATCCTCAAGCAACAAATCGAGACAATGCACTGCACATGGAGTCCAGAACAATGTGGGATGCCTCTCCATAAGCATTCTGTCGACAGACACATAATTAGCTGCATTGTCTGTTATGGCTTGCACCACATTCTGCACACCAATCTCCCGAATGAACCCATCTAACAACTCACATATCGTTGCTGCATCTTTGATATGCTCTGATGCATCCAACGATTTAATAAACATGGTACCTTTAGGACAATGTACCAAGAAATTTAGAAGGGTCCTACCCTTCCTATCTGTCCAACCATCAGACATCACTGTGCATCCAGTAACTTCCCATGTCTTTTTCAACTCCGCCAATCTAGAGTTGATGTCCTGTTTTTCTGCTTGAAGAATTGGCCCCCGCAACTCCTCATATGTGGCACTTTTGTACCCTGGGCCCACAACAGCAATAGCATCACACATTGGCTGCCAAAATGGATTGGTTTTTGTGATGTTGAGAGGTAAGTCGCTCCAAAAAATACACCTCCCCATGACTCTATCTGCTTCTTGCTTCTCCTTCTTTTTAACAAGCGGTTTTATGCCAGGTTGTGCTCTAGCTCCTGTTCGTGGAACAAAAAATGATGACCTCGCACTCACACTAGCGGTAGCATGTGATGGTGTGCCAGTTGTGGAGCCCCTCCCACTAGGGCCATTACGCCCAATATCCTCAACCACCAAAATCAGGATAAGATATCCCGAAAGATCTACTTGCACGTTCAGCTTTGTTTCTTCCCGCCTCTTCCTTCTTTTTGTCCTTTTCTTCAATTGCCTCAAGAGCTTTTTGTATAAGCTCCGGACTAGAAACTGTACAAACCCCAACATCATGTCCACTGAGTCTAGCAAGATGGTATTTCAATCGTGTAATCCCACCTGTCATCTTGGTCCCACACAATTTTCATGTAAGATATGCACGATTTGTCCCACCATCAGGGCTCCCATACTCCCAAAATGGGTCCAAGGCTTTTGGCATATTTGTATTTTGTAGTGGGCTAGCCGCTAACTCAAAAGGAAACATAGAGCACCAAAAAAAATTGGAATTAGTTACTTAATAAGTAATATAAAATTACAAATAACCACATCATTTTACAAAACAGTTTTAACTTTTTTTGCTACATTATTTGCATACTCTTATGATTAACATGACAATCTCATGTACTGAATACTGCCATATGATTCATTAGGTCATAGAGTTCACCCTGGAGATGGTTTGGGAGAAACTGATTATGGAAGATTGTTCAACACGCAAGATATTTCAACTTTAATCTTTAGCCTTCACCCGAAGTCCAATTAAGGTGCCTCTCAGTGCATTAGCAATTTTGCGTTTGGGTTTTCAACAGACCAGCAAACAAACTTTGGCAGAAGGCAGTGCATTCTGGAGTATAGAATGGTGTATTGAATCTTGTTATACACTCAGATGGCTTCTTACATATGGTGTGCATTGTAGCTGACTATCCATCTTCTTGGGCATTGGAAGGATATTTTTGTGCTTGAATGGCCATAATAAGCTTGATCACAGATTTAGGTCAACCGCTAATTGTTGGTGGTAATTTTTGTACGAGGTAATGATTTATGAGGTACCCAACATCCACAATGCTTCACCCACTTCCATACAAACAGTTGAAAAGGCCCAGTGTGCATTTTGAACGTGCTGTGTGCTTTGCTATCCTTGCTATCCACGGGCAACAAGTCAAATCATTGGGCAGAGGGGCACAGTGCAAGCTTGATTGACCACGCATTATGTAATAGTGGAAGATTAAATACACACCATGAAAGGAGTCATCACACATGGCAATGCAAGATTGGAAGCTGGAAGATGAAATAATATATAACAACTACCTGAAAAGGACTTTACGCCATCATGAAAGTCAGAATTTAAGGACAAATCCATAGAATTGAGCATTGAGTACAAGATCTATATTTGATGGATGAGATGTGCATTGTAGTTATTAATGAATCTATAAAATGGAAAACAAAAACCAAGCAAAATGATTGTAGGGAAGAATGAGATTGTCTCACTGTTCTTGCAGCGTGTCTCAACGTTCAAACCCTCCTTGGCAGCAGCCACATTCCTTCTCCAGCGCTTAGAAAAACAAAATGACATGAAAAAAACCAAAAATCAAATTTTATAGGCCGCGCGGAAATATTTCACTGTCACCCGGCGATATTTTCCATCGTCGCACGATATTTTCCGAAATATCGGCGATATTTCGGAAATCGCGTGATATTTTCAAAACCTTAAAATATCGCGATATTTGGTCGGTGATATTTCGGCTCGTCGAAAATATCGCGATATTTCCGAATATCGCCGATATCTCGGCGATATTATCAACACTGGTTTATATAGCTATGTTTGTTATGTTTAAACTTAATAACTTTAACTTTAATAAAATTTAACTATAATATATAATAAATTAATAATTGCATATATATATCAAATGTTTGTTATATGAATTTAGAAATTTTAAATTGTAGATATATATATTTATATACATATATATATATTTATATACATATATATATTAACAATAATTAATTTATAACTTTAACTCTATAGTGATTAATATTACATTAGAAGGATTGGAATTGTAAATTTTATTTAACAACCTTATAAGTACGAAATATTTAATATGTACATTTTGAGTGTTGAATTTTTTTGGTAATATCTCTCTTTTCAATAATTTAGTTATTTAGTCTCTTTTCATTCATTTAAACATTTTTCCTAATTATTTAATAAGTATACTAGTGCAAGGCATGCGATGTGTGCATATGCAGCTATCATATGCATACATCGTATGTTTGCTAATAGTCTTTTGCTTATAGATTGAAGTGGGTCATTACAGTTATAATCTAAGTCATCGGATTCGTCCTAAACCCCCTACGAATCCCGAATCCAGCGAATCCGACACGATTCAGTCCGGATTCATGTCCAAATCATATGACACGTCGTGTCCGTTTCCGACACGTCGAATCCGAGGTCGTGTCACGATTTTCAAAAGCGTGTGATTTTGTTACACGTGTCCTGTTTCCAGGACTCGCTAAGCTTAGTGCGGGAAAGAAAAGGGCGTGTTTGGTCATTAATATTTTCATTTGGCAAGTGATTTGTGTTGTTGGCAACTGATTTGTGCTGTTGCAACAAGGAGTAGAGCATTTTGGCAGCGTCATGATCTTCATTTTCATCCTTTTACTTAAATTTTTAACATTACCATGAAATGACTCAGGATGTTTGAGAGTGGTTCCGGCCTCATTGGATTTCATATGGAGAAAGTAGAATTTTAGATTTCATTCAAAATCCAGCAGACTTATCAGTTTTTCAGGATTTTAGGATTGGGGGATTGCAATGTTTCCATTGAATTTTGTCATGTATTAGGGTATGGAACTCGTATTTAATCAAGAGCACCAAACCAAGAGCTTCTAAATATGTCGCTCCCGCTCCCGTTTTCGCTCCCGCTCCCAAGTAACACTGTTCCTGATGATATGGGTCTAGACACCACTGTTGAGTTGGCATTGGCCAACATGGATCTCAATGATCCAGTGCTAGAGCCTGTTAGATTTGATGACTTAGAGGGGTCAACCTCCATACCAGCGGATGCAGAGGCGACTATGGATACAAGGGAGGAGGAGGATGCAGAGGAGAGCAGTGGGGACCATGATGATGGGGACAATGATGCTGATTCTAATGCTAATTGATGCCTTGAGGCTTGTATACCTGTAGTTGTTTTATATTTTCTATTTCTATTTGCCATTGGCATTGCATCAACACTACCTATGTAACACATTTTGATTTGATGACTTAATGAGAAAACTACAATTGTCAGTGTGTTTATCTTGCTATCTTGTAGTTGTAAGTTGTCTTTCAGTTATGAATTATGAATCATGATTTAAATTTTTAATAGATTTATCATTTATGTGACCAGTACCACTGACATTTATTTGAATTTTGTATGTACTCTGCATGCTAATAGCTATAAATGAAGATCTATGTTTGAAATCAATAAATTTGTATCATTAATTAAAATTTGTGTAACAAATATGATAATATCTAATTTTAATATATATATATATATATATATATTATATATATTTTTAATATATATATATATATATATATATATATATATATATTATATATATATATATATTTTTAATAAAATAATATATAACGTGTCCTAACGTGTCCTATTTCGGGGGATCAGCGTGTCCGAATCCGACACCACGAATCTCGAATCCTACGTGTCCCGAATCCCCGTGTCAGGTGACTTAGGTTATAATGTAGAAGAAAAAATATTTTTAGCTTGTGCCCTAGAAATTCAACAGTGCCAACCTCATTGGATTTCATATGGAGAAAATAGAATTTTAAATTCCTCTCAAAATCCAACTAACAACAATTTTCATGATATTAGGATTGGGGGATTGCAGTGTTTCCATTGGATTCTTGTCATGTACAAGGGTTTGGAACTAGCATTAAATCAAGAGCACCAAGCCCTCTATGTACCTCGATGTTGGTGGCATTGAGTGATGAACTCCTATGTCATGTCCCTAGTGAAAATGTACCCATCATTTAAACAAAATTTGGATTTGACATGTTAAGCTTTTTCTATCTTATTTTAATGCTGAGAGGGTGATATTGATGATGAAGATCCCAATATAAGCAATGATTTTGATGGTATTTTGACTATAGAGGCCATTTAAAGGCTCTTTGTTGTTTTTTTGGTTCAGAGATGTGTACTGCATTGGGTGTTGTTTCAGTTATATGTAGCCTTGCTAGATATATGAGAAACTTTGCATATTTGTATATAATGGTTTGGATTCATGGATGCACATGAATATTTAGAAGTTTGTATATTTATATATTTTTTGGTTGATCATTTTTTTTGGGTTTTTTTCCTAGTTCCTGGTTTTGGGGTTGACTGGATCGATGACCTGTCTAGTTCTAATACAATTGCCAAAAACCAAGACTTCTTTTAGGATGGAATTGGTGTACTCAAATTATCAAAATATGAACTCGGTCCTCTAATGATCTATTAAAATTGGCAACTCGAGCCAAACTCCATGTGGGTCATCCTATTTATGGCAGCTGATATTTTACTTGGATTCCTCTCTTCGAGAGGTATAGGATTGATCTCAAAATCATCCGATTCCGACATGTATTTATGGAGATATGAATTTATTTATATTATTTGACAATTTGTCAAGGTTGGCCAGTAACCAAATTACCCCTAGCTCAACCTCAACGTTGCATTTAAATAGAGGAGGCCTCAAGTCATTTGTCACACACATCACTCTTGATCTCTCCTCTCCACTCGTTTTGGGTTTGTCCTCTCACAAGGACAACGCAGTGGAAAGGGTCATCTAAGAGAGCCCTAGATGCAGTCATCTAAGGTCACTTAGCTGCAGCTAAAGGGAGAAGCCCCAGCCGCAGTCATAAAGTAGACTAAGATGCAATCAAGAAAGGTCCTATCCACTGTCAAGAAGAGCTCCAATATGCAGCAAACAGGGAGCCGCTAATTTGTTGTCAAAAGAAACCCTTAACTCACAGTCAAGTGGAACTATTCGTTGTCAAAAAAGGAGGCCCTAATTCCGCAGCAAGAGAGGCCATATCCACAACAAGAGGAAAGGAAGAAGAAGCCCTTAACTGCAGCAAAAGGAAGCCCTAGCCACAACAAGGAGAAAACTAGACAACGAGGACATTTGAGGGCTATTTCAGGGGTGTGTTTAGAGGACAGAGTGATTGGGTGGAGGGCCAAGGCCATGTTCTTGGAGGTTGAGGAAAGGAGAGTTTGTTGGAGGGTGCAACAACTATTTTAGGGTGACAAGTCCATGCGTCAGGCTTGCAACTGCCCTAAAGGAGCAGCGTGGAGGGCAGCATCCTATTGTAGAACAGCCGCAACAAGAGGAAGCAATTATGGGTTAGTTTGAGGGTTGTTAGGGACTGTGGTTGGGTGCCCTAACCAGTCCAGAATTGCAGCAGCCTAATTACCCTAGAACAGTGAGCTAGTGCACACATTTTGGAGTGTATCTTGTATGTGTTGAGACAATTTGATGGGAAACTTGTAAGAGTTCTTAAGACAGCTAGTTTGCTGACAGCGTGGAAGGTTAAGGGCTTCCTATTGTGCCCTAACCGAAATTGCAAGAGCAGCAAGCGCTCAGAAGAATGTTGCAGTTGTATTATGTTGAAGGCTTTTAGATTGATGATCTCCTAAAAGGGTATGCTTCAACATCCTTAATGATTGGTTGCAGACTGTCATGAGAATTCAGGGCTGCATCTTTGAACTGTCATCATTAGCATAATGATGGGCTTTCTACTGCTGTCATAAATATCAGTTTTGTATATTTGTACTATCTCTCTCTCTGCTGAACTATTGAAGAATATAAGAAGAATTGATCAAGGGTTTCCCTACATTGGGGTTTGTCCTTAGCTGGTGCCACATCTTGTGTCTTCTTGTCATAGCTTGTCTTCTACTATTTATGTTTATGTCTGTGTTCTATCTGCGTTTTACTATCACGCTGATGTGATTACTAATCTAGAAATTGATATTGGCCTAATAAGAAAAATTGAACATACCAAAATTAACATGGTGTCAGAGATGAGGTGAAGACAAAGCCCAAGCAAGAGTGAAAGAGCAATCACCGAAGACAGTTAGAAAGGACAAAAGGCTCAATGGGTTCCTCATCCCACTTCTTGGCTGAAGACAAGCTCCGTTAAAAGTTTGACTATCACGGATGGAAGATGTGTATTGATTTGACATTAGAAGAACAAGAAGTGTTGGACTATGTGAAGGGTAAAATCCCTGAGCCTTTATCAAAAGCATTGGTTGCTACAAAGAACAAGGATACCATGAGTGAAGTCAAAGCGAAGAAGATTATCAGAGATTCCATTCACAAGCCTCTGGTGGCCTACATCTCTGATTTGAACAACTCCAAGGAGATCTATGACAAATTGGTGAGCATGTTCAAGATTAGTGATGCAAATCAAATTTTATTTCTCAAAAATAAGTTGAAGGATATTAAGAAGGGCAAGGACAAGGATATTCAATCCTATTTCTTAAGAATCACTGAGATCAAGAATGATCTTCTATCGATTGGAGAAGTCATTCCTGATAGGGAACTTAATATCACTACCCTTGGAGGACTCCCACCAGAGTGGTATATATTTAGAACCACTATTCTCAATAATGATCGAATTCCAGGGTTTGAAGAATTGATGTTGAGATGCATTCAAGAAGAAACCAGGATGGTGGAGCAAGAAATGCCTTCTAATAGAGGCAACCCCATTGTTCTGTCCGCTTATGTCAAAAGGAGAAATAATGCAGGCTCTAAAGTTCATTTCAATGGAAAGCCCGAATCTAAGGATGGAAGGAAAGGCAGGTGCTTTGTTTGCAATAATTTTGGCCACTATGCAAGGGAGCGTCCAAATAGAAGGGACACATCACATGATGATGATCACAATCATTCCAGGGGCAACTTGAACAAAAATCGAAGGAATGACAGGTACAATGGCAAAGGAAAAAGGAATGCAGGACATCAAGGAAATGGTCAACTCTCCAAGAATGCAAGGAACTCCAGGTATGAAGAATCAAATGTTGTTTTTGATAAGCAAAAGGAGTACTCTCTTATATCGGCCCTCTCCACTACCTCTCCTCCAAACACTTTGGGGAATTGGCTTATTGATAGTGGTGCTTCAAGGCACTTCACCAAATTCAAGGAAGCTCTCTCTAATTTGATAGAGAAGGAAACAAACTTGGAGATTATTCTTGGAGACGATGCCACCTATCCCATAAAGGGTGTAGGGAATGTTACCCTTCAATTGAATCAGGGTAACATGATTCATTTACAAGAAGTTCTATATGTACTTGATTTCAAGAAGAACTTGGTGTTCATTTCGGCAATGGAAGACAAAGGTTACAAGGTGGCATTCATCAATGGAAAGATACGTGTTTGGAAAAGGAATTTAAAGATGTTTTTACTCTTGGGTTCAGGGTTGGCACTTTGTATCAAGTTGCAGGAAGTCCATTGGTGTCAAAATTGGCAACTAGGGCCAAACTCCATGTGGATCATCTTATTTATGGCAGCTGATATTTTTCTTGGATCCCTCTCATCAAGAGGTGTAGGATTGATCTAAAGATCATCCGATTCTGATAAGTATTCATGGAGTTATGAATTTATTTGTGTTATAAGACAATTCGTCAAGGTCGACCTGCAACTAAACAACACCCACATGTGCTCAACGTTTAGTATAAAAAGAGATGACTTGAGAGTCATTTCACACACACTTCTCTCTTGATTTCTCTCCACTTGTCTTGGTTTAGTGTGAGAGAAATCTAGGAGGAAGTAGCCCTAAGCGCAGGAGGAAAGGAGGCTAATCTATTTGCCCTAGCCATAGTCCTAACCCTAGCTTCTACGCATGACCTAGCCGCAGTCATGAAGAGATGCCCTAATTCTCAACGCTGTCCCAAGGGTAACCTAGACCCAGTAATGAAGGAGTCCTACACATGACCTAGGTGTTGTCCTAAAGAGGTCATGGACAACGTGAGGATTTAGGGACTGTTTGAGGGTTTTTCAGGGGTCCGAAGTACAGGAAGGAGGACCGAAGGATTGCTCTTGGATGCTGAAGCAGAGAAGGGGAATTATGGGTTGTTTGAGGGCCAAGTGGAGGGGAGGCAGACCCTAATAGGCAGCCACAGACCTGTGATGCCTTACTGTAGCAGACCACAAGCATATAGGGTAGGCCGAGGTTGTTAAAGAGGGCTAGACTGCCCAGAATCACAACAAGAAGGGTCAGCCTCCTAACAAAGGGCAACCACACTCATTAACAACAGATTAGGGCAAAATTGAAGGCTGGATATGGGATTTTAATGATGCCCTAACTAGGCCTACGTGGCAGCATAGATGTGGACCTCGAACAATGAGTTGAAGCATGCATTTGTGCTTGGTGTGTGTGCAACAAAGGTTTTTGATATGCCACTCCAAAATAGGCCAGGTGGAAGTGTTAGGGGCTGCCATATACTCACAGCAGCATGAGGAGGCAACCATCTACCTTGACTAGTCATTAAGGTAGTTTAAGGTATGTTGGGTTGCTGTAGCAATGGGACAACAGCAAGCACAGTGCTGCAAACACAAATGGGCAGCAATCAATCATAGAAGCAACAGTCACTTACAATGGGACAGCTAGGAAATGGTGCTTGTTAGAACGAGGTAAGTAGGACAGCTAGGTAATGGTGCTTGGTGTCGCAAGCAATCATAGGAACAACAATCACTAACAATGGGACAACAATGCTAGTAGTGTGATAGCATGGTGCAACAATACCTCATGGGACAACAGTGGCAAGCATGGTGCATTAATAGTACTTGGGGCAACAATGATACTTGGTACAACAAGTACATGGTACAGTCATGATTGGTGAAGCATGATGAAATGCAACATAGTGATGATGGGAGCAGCATGGTGCAGCACAGTGAGGTGCATCATGATGATGAGGAGCAACACAACGATAGGTGCGACAAGGCGATGGAGTCACCTTGGAGAATCAGTTGAAGCAGCATGTCTTCAACTGAGTTCAGCTATTGCATGTATCATCTTCTTAGAGATGATCTATGCTCTTATTTAGATAAGTCAAAGTGTTGACTTTTGTTGTAAATGTACTATCTCTCTCTCTACTAAACTATTGAAGAACATTTAAGAAGAATTGGTCAAGGGTTTCCCCACATTGGGGTTTGTCTCTGGCTAGCACCACATCTTGTATCCTCTTGTCTTGGCTTGTCTTCTGTGATCTATGTTTATGTTCGATTTGCAATTTACTTTAATGGTGATGTGATTGCTAATCTAGAAAAGATATTGAGCTAACTGTGAAAATTGAAATAAATTGCTCTAAGCATAGAACATACCTAAAATTAACAATTAGGGACCATGTCTTATGACACATCTCTACAATCCGAACTATGGCACCGGAGGTTTGCCCATCTTCATTACAAGGCCCTACCCGATATGAGACAGATGGTTACAGGGATGCTCGAGTTCAAAGAAAAGCATAAAGGTATATGTTCGAGATGTACCAAGGGAATGCTTACAAGAGGACCATTCCCCTCAAGTAATAGCAAGACCACAGATGTGGAACAACTCGAGGGGTTTGAGGTTCATGACCAGGAATCTCATATATGCAAGTTGAAGAAAGCTCTTTATGGTTTGAAGCAAGCACCCCACGCTCGGTATGACAGGATCAATAGCTATTTGATGAAGCTGGGGTTCACTAGGAGTGAAGTCGATCCAAACCTTTGCTGTAAGGTTGTGGATGATTGACCTCTCATACTGGTACTTTATATGGACGACTTCTTTTTGACAAGTGCAGACCCTCTCATTTACAAATGTAAGAGGGAGTTGGATTCTGAATTTGGAATGGTGGACTGCAAGCCTGTGACTACCCCGTTGGAACTTAACTTTAAGAAGTTATGCGATAGTGCTACTGGACCTAAATTGGGAAATGCCTCTGAGTTTCGTCAACTCATAGTAGCATTGATGTTCTTGGTGAACTCCTGTCCAGATATATGTTTTGTAGTTAACATGTTGAGCGAATATATGGTTGAGCCTCATCATATTCCTTCGATTGGTGCCAAGAATCTTCTGAGATTTCTTTAGGGCACAATATCTCATGGACCGGGATACACTGCTGAAAATGTCAGGTTGCATGGTTATTCTAATGTTGATTGGGGAGGCAGTGTGGTGGATCGCAAGAGCACTTCTGGGAACTTCTTCTCTTTGGGTTTTGCTTCGTTATCTTGGATGAGTAGGAAGCAGAAGTTGGTTGCTTTGAGCACCACTGAGGCCGAATACATAGCTGCGAGTATGGCCTCTTGTGAAGTTGTTTGGTTGAGGAAGCTCTTTAGTGAGCTGTTTGGACATGTGTTGGATATCACCATGATCCTCTGTGACAACTAGAGTGGGATTTGATTATCAGAGAATCTGTATTTCATGATCGCTCCCAACACATAGACATCAGGTACGACTTTATTCGGGATATGGTACAACGAGGAATAATAAGGCTCCATCACATTGGGACATGTGTTGGATATCACCATGATCCTCTGTGACAACTAGAGTGGGATCTGATTATCAAAGAATCCGTATTTCATGATCGCTCCCAGCACATAGACATTAGGTACCACTTTATCTGGGATATGGTACAACGAGGAGCAATAAGGCTCCATCACATTGGGATCGATGAGCAGGTCGCCGATCTTCTGACGAAGCCCCTGGGAAAGGTCAAATTCTTGACTTTTCGAGAACGACTAGGAGTATTGATGATAGGGACCATAGTACTACCGATGGACGCATTGTGTACTACCGTACTCCTTATGCTAGGATGATATTGATCTGGGATCAATTGGAACTGACTTTGGGTCAGTAAGAGTGGTATGAGACATTCTCTCTATTTGGAACTAATTTCAGATCAGTAAGAGTGGTATGAAACACTCTTTCATCTGGCACTAACCTCAGGTCAGTAGAGAATGGTATGATACATTCTTGATCACTTCTTCTTCTTCATAGTTCAGCAAAGCAGAGCAGTGCAGAGCACTACATTGATGGCAGAGATATACAAACTGGCAGATGGAGTTCGCCCTAGTTGAGAGGGAGTGTTAAAATTGGCAACTAGGGCCAAACTGCATGTGGGTCATCCTATTTATGGCAATTGATATTTTTCTTGGATTCCTCTCTTTGAGAGGAGTAGGATTGATCTAAAGATCATTCGATTCCGACTTGTATTTATGGAGATATGAATTTATTTATATTATTTGACAATTTGTCAAGGTTGGCCAGCAACCAAATTACCCCCAGCTCAACCTCAATGTTGCATTTAAATAGGAGGCCTCAAGTCATTTGTCACACACATCACTCTTGATCTCTCCTCTCTACTCGTTTTGGGTTTGTCCTCTCACAAGGAGGACGCAGGGGAAAGGGTCATCTAAGGTCACGTAGACGCAGTGGTAGGGAGAAGCCCTAGCTACAGTCTTGAAGGGAGATTTAGCCACAAGAGACGAGGAGACTTAGCCGCAGTCATAAAGGAGACTAAGACGCAGTCAAGGAAGGTCCTATCAACTGTCAAGAAGAGCTCCAATATGCAGCAAACAGGGAGCCCTAATCCGCTGTCAAAAGAAGCCCTTAACTCACAGTCAAGTGGACCTATTCGCTGTCAAAAAGGAGGCCCTAATTCCGCAGCAAGGAGAGGCCATATCCGCAGCAAGAGGAAAGGAAGAAGAAGCCCTTAACTGCAGCAAAAGGAAGCCCTAGCCGCATCAAGGAGAAGACTGGACAGCGAGGACATTTGAGGGCTATTTCAGGTTCCGTTTAGAGGACAGAGTGACTGGTTGGAGGGCCGAGGCCCTGTTCTTGGAGACCGAGGCAAGGAGGGTTTGCTGGAGGGTGCAGTAACTGTTTTAGGGTGACAAGTCCATGCGTTGGGCTTGCAACTGCCCTAAAGGAGCAGTGTGGAGGGAAGCATCCTATTGTAGGACAGCCGCAACAAGAGGAAACAATTCTGGGTTAGTTTGAGGGTTGTTAGGGACTGTGGTTGGGTGCCCTCACCAGTCCAGAATTGCAGCAGCCTAATTACCCTAGAACAGTGAGCTAATGCACACATTTTGGAGTTTATCTTGTATGTGTTGAGACAGTTTGATGGGCAACTTGTAGGAATCCTTGGGACAGCTAGTTTGCTGACAGCGTGGAAGGTTAAGGGCTGCCTATTGTGCCCTAACCAAAATTGCAGGAGCAGCAAGTGCTCAGAGGAATGTTGCAGCTGTATTATGTTGAAGGCTTCTAGATTGATGATCTCCTAAAAGGGTATGCTTCAGAATCCTTAGTGATTGGTTGCAGACTGTCATGAGAATTCAGGGCTGCGTCTTTGAACGGTCATCATCATCATAATGATGGACTTTACACTGCTGTCATAAATATCAGTTTTGTATATTTGTCCCATCTCTCTCTCTGCTGAACTATTGAAGAATATAAGAAGAATTGATCAAGGGTTTCCCCACATTGGGGTTTGTCCCTGGCTGGTGCCACATCTTGTGTCCTCTTGTCTTGGCTTGTCTTCTACTGTTTATGTTTATGTTCTATCTGCATTTTACTATCATTCTGATGTGATTGCTAATCTGGAAATTGATATTGTGCTAATAAGAAAAATTGAAGTAAATTGCTCTTAAGCATCGAACATACCAAAATTAACATGATCAAAATATGAACCTTAACCAGCCTCAAGATAACACATGAAAAGTTAGTCTGTAGCCAAGGAGCAAAAACCAAAACTCCATCACCAAGTTCCTGAGCTTTTCCACACCAATCCTTCAACCCAGAAATTGTTCGAGGGGTTTTTTCCCTGATAGATCGAATATTTTGGTTGCTCATTTGATTCACTCTAATTCCTTCACCTATGACCAGAGAAGCCCCACCTCCAAGACTCTTCACCGCTTTGCTCTTCCTTTTAGACAAATTGTCCTTGTAAACAGTAGTGTTTCCACCCTCTTGGAGCCCTATGTCGAGCAGTTCACTGATAAATCGTTACCTACAAAAATCCACACCAAAGTTGGAGGCCTTTGAATTAAACACTAATGAACCTGCCTAGCCCTTTGCACCTAAATTAGGACCCTCTTCCTGCACAAGTGTTGGAGAACAAGGGGGATCGGTGCTGCCATCCTTCACATTAACATCAACGAGTTTCGAAATGCTCGAAACCTTGTTTGAGGTACCATCCAAATCCTGACCAGATCCAGATCCAGTACCATCATCTAATGAAGCTGACATGCCATTGCCACCACCTCAAATTTGAGTCCATTCCAAGTCCAGCTCATCTTGGGGTCTACTGAAATGGGAGGTGACCTCTGGATAATGTACAAAAATTAGGTTCTTTGATAGTGCATCGTTTAAATAGTCTTCCAGCTGGATGTAGCCGTCCATAATTTAACACCATCTCTGCACCACCAAGAAGATTAGCTTCCAAAGCCCTGCAGCTTCCTCGTTGAAACCCTTACCCAATATGGTTGAACTTGAAACCCTGTGGCTCGAATCACTTTATGCATCTGCAACAAAGGAGCTAAATCCTCTTTATAGTATTCCAGCTACATAAATGTTTTAATGCTCTGGTAAAAGATGCAAACGCCCTTTCCATCCATTATTTTTAATTTTTACATAATTTTTTTTATTATTATTATGGTCAACTGTTTTCTTGATTTTTTTTTCATTTTTATATTATGTGTCTCAATTTTTATTTAATTTCAATTTATTAGCATTACATTGCACATCTCATCCATACTGAGCTGTGGAATGCTCCTCGCTTCTCTTGGTGCAATGATGTAAAAGCTGAATTTTACAATTCAAGTGGACTAGGAATTTTATGTGCATGAAGTTTGTGTTCACTGTTTGAATGATCTAATTTTTTTTTCTGTGCAAAGTGAGATTCTGCCATATATGGCTAATTTGAGCCATTAAATGAATTATGAGAGATGGGATTAGAAGGAAGATAATGAAGAAACTTAACCAGTTTACATTTGATTTAGTTGTATGCACTATGCGGTATATTCTAAAACAGATTTGCTGTTATATGATAATTAATTTAGAGTAGAGATGGGTTAATCTGTTGTCATACCTTTTGATAATTAGCAAATGGAAGTTTGCCTTAGGAATAATTTACTGAATAAAATGATGCAACTCAATTGTACCTAAAAATTCCTGCAGTCAGAGAGGAAGGGTAACTGCGGAGAATTCGAAGAGAACGCTTCGATCCAGGAGTCGCAGCCCTCGATTGTCTAGGTGAGTTTTCTTCCTGAATTAGTGACAATTAATTAGAATTGTTGGCTAATATTCTTTAAATTTTCTCATCTTTGTCTCTAGCTTATTACTGCATCTTTGTTTCTTATCTTTTTAAAACATTTTCCTTGTCACTTAATGTGGGTAGTTCCTCCTGCAGCAGAAGGTACCATGATGATTATGAAGACAGGAATTACAGGAAATTTGATGATTCTCGAGACAGAGACTACAGAAGAAGTGATGATAACAGAGATAGAGATTATAGACGACGGAGATCAAGCCGTGATAGCTATGAGAGTGACAGAAACCGTGATAAGTACAGGGGTCGTCGTCGTCATAGTCCAAGTCCTAGCCGCAGCAGGAGTGCCAGTAGGAGCAGACTACGTGACAGAGGGAGGCGAAAATCCAGGAGTCCTTCCTCTGAAAGGTATTTGTCTCAATTCATGGTATAATTTGATGCAACTTTTTGTTGAATGTACACAGACATCTTGATAATAGTTCATGTGAAATCATATAGGCTGTTACATATCTACAAATTTAGATGGTTAATATGATTTTCATGCTGTGTGTTGTTTTGCCTTGTTGCAGTCCACAAATGACAGCCCGAGGTTCTTCTCCATTGCCTCGAAGTCATTCAGAAAGTCCTTTACCTGGAAGGTCACCTGGTGTTGCAAGTCAGTCACCAAAAGCTTGTACTCACCCTGCTGATTCTCGTAGTAAATCCCCAGATCGCAGTCGGCCTGCACGAGACTCTCGCAGTCGCTCACGAGATTCTCGCAGTCACTCACGAGACACTCGCAGTCGCTCACGAGACTCACACAGACGCTCACGAGACTCTCGCAGTCGCTCCGCAGACTCTTGCAGTCGCTCTGCAGATTCACACAGTCAATCCTAAGAGGCACTTTAGTCGATCACTTTAGTATAATACTAGTTAATATTTATATTCATATTGTTGGGCCTTTTTTTTTGCAGGAACAGTAAACTAGTTGTGGTAGCTCTTATTCTTGCACCTGTGGAATCTTGAATGTGCTGTTATGTCAAGTACTCATCTTCCAGTGCTGGACAAGAATGGCACCTAAGCGGTTAGATATATCATATACTTGGATGTATTTTATGGTTATGCTTATTTTCCTTCGCATCAAATGATTAGAATGCACACAGGTATGGGGTGTATAACTGGATTGATGCCATCCATTGGTCAAGGGAGAATCATTGTGCTCTCTGCAATAAACACGTTACTTTTGCAGAGTTATCCTAGTTTAATCATCGAGTAAATCTTTTATCATTAATAGTTATATAATTTAATGTAGGGCCTTGTTTGTTATATTATTTAAGATATCATAATTATGACTTATACTGGATCATGCCCTGCACTGTGATAGCATGTGGGGCCGGGGAAACCGAATGTAGCTGTGGTTGCTGTGATGGTGATCTGGTTCATATATTCCTGTTTGTTGGTGATGCTGTTGTAGCTGATGGGGGAAAATTGGATAGCTTTTGCTGTTCGCTTTGATGCTGACTTTAAAATGTTGGTGTCCAGTCTATGCAGCAAGGTTTTCTGAGGAGTGGGTTCAATACAAAAGCTGGCATGTTAAGCTTTTACATAGATGTGGAGTAATGAGTCTCTTGATTGTAATATTTGTGATTTCATTGGATTATTATTTTAACTAAAAACCATACCTTGTTGACAACGCAGGAATAATTGAAGTTAGGAGTTATCTCAAGATTGTAATGTCTTTAGTCTTTTAAAATTGTTGCGTTCCATATCTGCGTTCTCATTTATTTTCCTAGGCTTTTGTCTGTACAAGCTTTTTATATTCTACAAATGAGCTATAGTTTGATGTTAACACGAGGGACTTGTGGTTTTTCAAAGGGTTGTTTGGTCATAAGTTATAACTAGTGATAAGCAGGTGTCAATAGCAAGTACTTTCGACATGTATGTTAGCATTTGTACTTGTTTCGACGGATAATAATGTGTTTATCCTTGTTCTAACATTAGTTTAACCTTGAATTTATGTCACAGTTGCATTCCGGGGAAACTGGCTAGACTGTTTGTTGTGGACTAGTTTACTATGCATTTTAGAATCTGCTCGAATTCCTTTTGCATTGTTCTGTTTCTGAGGGTAATGCATAATTTTTATTATGAAATCTAAATTGCTTTCAATTAGGGATGATAATCGTTTTAGCGTTGGATGAACAAGCACCTCACCAGGTACCCTGTTAACTGTTTTGTGGCACTTTGCTGCTTACAGATGGAAACCATGTTTTCTATCATTTGCGCTGTGTGTTTGTTATCTCCAGTGTAGTATTACTATTTGTGATTGACTCTGATTTGATCGATGATTGCATTATAGGAATGGCATATTAGGATAACTTTTGCATTGGTTTTTAGAGGGCATTGTAGTGTTCCATTTTTTATATCGAGTATTAGTACTACTTTCAAAGAAGGTTGACCATACCTTTAGCGTTGGAGTAACAAATCCCTCTTCAGGAACTGAGCACTACTGCTTTGAATAACTTTGTTTTATACTCGTGAAATCCATTTTTCCTATTGTCCGTGTAAGACATCTGTTATTTATGAGGTGGATTTCTCATTTGTGCTTGACTCGAGTATTGGTGATTGTTTTGGGTGTAGCATATTAGAATTATTCCAACTAAGGGTGATCATGTTTCGAGAATAATGTTATGGACTAGATTGGTTCATAATCTATTTTGCACACATCGCACAGAAATATATAATCCATATTGAATAAAAATAATTGATTAATTGATAAATGGTTTATGATTGAAGAATGAAACCTCTATTATAGTGTTGTATCACGGTTAAGGGATGTGACCTTTAGGAAACCTGAGTAATGCTAGTTAATAACAATTGTGTTTCTTAAGTTCATGTCATGTCCTCCCTCTTCTAGATGCTTCATCCTCAAAGCAAGATTGAGATCTGATCCCAGATTTCAACTTCAATCACAAGTCAAAAACAACAATTTGTATTTATCATCTATAATACGAGGAAAGTTAAATTTATTCGTCCATCCAGAAGAACAGGATTTGAAAAATAGCAAGTAGAAGATGATGCAATGGAAATGATAGAACGCAGAGCTCAATCTAGGGATATTCAATTGATAATATATGATCTTCAAGTAAAGTATTTGTTTATCCATTGATGCTAAGTAGAGGATAATGGAACACGGCTCAATCCAGGGATATTCAGTTGATAATATATGATCTTCAAGTAAAGTATTTTTTTATCCTTTGTGAACCATCAATGGATATAAGAGATTTGTACATCAATTTCATCGTTTTATGTGACTATGTTTGTCTCATTTTCTGTTGTAATTGTTTGAAGTATAGCTTTATAATGCACATTGATGAAAATAGTCTTGTCTTGATTTTGTATTTGGCCATCAATGTGATCTTCTATCTCTTTCCTAACTCTACACATTTTAAATTTTAATCAATTACAGCTTTATAATCAGCAATAATGAAAATAGTCTCTTCTTGATTTTATATTTGGCCATCAATGTGATCTTCAATATCTTCTTTAACATGTGCTTGTACTTTATTGTACAAAGTTCAAATTTTAACCAATGAAGTCTCAGTTTGGTTAAAGAAGCATTTACTTTTTGTAGCGATGCATCTATCTCTTTGGTATTTTCCATGTTATCTATTTTTCCTCTATGACCATAAAATAATGATGAATTGAGACCTTGGAACTGTATTTTCACCCTCACATTAAATTTAAATGGTACCCTACCTGAGAACATGAGTTTGAGTGAGCACCTTATCGATACACTTAGATTTGGACTTGAATAAGTATTCTTACCCTTCGGAAATCTTAAGTTATCTTAAGTTTTTATTTCATATATGATTTGATTGGTATATAAGTTTTGTAAGTGCTTGTATAAGCCACTGGGCATACATTAAGCCTATATATATATATATATACACTTTATTATACATCTAGTAAAACATGGGCTTACAACTTACGTCAAACTTTCAGATGAATTCATTTGTATCGCAAATTGCATTTTTCTTTTGTTTGAGATCTTTTGTATCACAAATTGCATCAATCTTAGTTGCAGTAAGCATATCATCAATTTGAATTTTTTTTTCTCGCATCAATTAGTTGATCCTTCATATCTATTTCACTTTGAAGATCATTTGTTCATTTGTTGACTATAGTGTAACAACCATGTGATCGAGTATGTTTTTTTTCTTTGTTGTACTGCTGAAGTGTTTTAATTTGATTTTGCAATTCATGGTTATACTCTTGCAAAGCTTTGATTTTCTTAGATGCATTTTATAAATATTTTTTCGTTACCTATTTTTTGCATGCTCTCTTGTACTTACTTGATTATATGCCCATGTGTCATGTTTGCTTGATTTAAGATGAATTCCATGCTTTCTTGTACTTACTTGATTATATGCCCATGTGTCATGCTTGCTTGATTTATATCATCTTAGGGTTTGATATACTACCATTGCACTAAGTGATTTTTACAATGACTAACTTTTGATAACTCAATTGACCTCTTATTCAGTTTCAGGTAGCTCACAATCATGATATTTCTTGTAATAACTCAGTGACTTGAACCAAATGACTTTTCCTCCAATCATCTTTAGGTACCAACACACCATGGACCATGGTACAAAGTTTGCAAACAACACCTATATCGCTCTTAGAAGTGAACAATATAATTCAATACCTAAAATATAATATGCTTCTAAAAATATATTTCACCCCAACCTTCAAATACTTTTAATAATAAAAAGTACTTCTATATGTGCCACTTGAATGATATAGTGTATATAAAATACAAACTCCCAAAAAACTTAAGAATTAACATGAGTGAGATAGGGCAAAGAAAGTGGTGGAAAAGGCCTTAAGCCATTCTCAATACATTGTATTGATCTCAAGATATGAATTTATAATTCATGAATTGGACTATGCTAGAGTTAGATCTTACTGGCAACTTGTTAATAGATCATGACGATAATAGATCATGACGATAACGAATGAAGGATAAGGTTTACAACTCATATCTATGGTCTTGGACTTTGTGATTGTCTAAAGACTCGTGGTATAACAACTTCATATCACTAAGTTATCCTAAACATCTTTCATATAATTCCTTTATGCACAAAGAATTACATTCACATAAAACTTTCCTATATTAAATATATTGCATGTATCTTGCTTGCAAGGAGCGATGTATAGTTTTTAAGTTTTGATAATGTTTGCATTGATTGTGATCATGAAAATGAAATATAAGAGTAGGAATATTTTAAATATGTTATTTAATAGAGGGAAGTAGAAGGAATATTCCTTGAGGTTTGGTTTGTGTAGTAGTTCCCCAGTTGAATGAGCTTAAGATGTGTGCTCCTAAGGGGAGTGACACCTCTCTTAATAGAGTTGCTTTATTTGATTGTGGTTATTATGTTACACATTTTGAACCTCTCTTAATGTCGTTGTTGGAATTTGATGTTGACACTCTTGCCTTATATAAAGACATTTTTAAATATTACCATATAGAAACATGCATTCATTTTTGGACTTGATATTTTGAAAGTATAAATGGTAATTTGATGATGATATATATCCATTGATGCTGAATGATATGTGACATTGATTTGTGAAGATCTAGTAATTAAATATAAAAGATAAGTATGGGAAATTTATTAAGCAATGAGAGCTAATATCAAATTAAAATTGAATGTGTACACAATATAGTAGTGGACCTTGTCTTTTAAATGACCTTAGTTTATATTAGATCAAATTCGCCAACAATTAAGTAATAATTATTATTTAGATTTTCATTGTATTATATTCGTGGGTAGTTTACAAGCTGGAGCTTCTGCACCATATGCACATGAAACATCCAGTTTTTCATGTGAGTCAGTTGAAGAGATGCAGGCTTGACTCAGACCATCCGGAGAGAGCTGAACCGCCGAGAGGACTAGTCGGGATAGTGGACAAACCAGGTTTGGAGTTGGAGAAGATACTGAATTATCGGATTATAGGTCTTGGTTGCCACCAGAAACGGGAGTGTTACACAGTAAAATGTCATTGCCATCATGTCAGTCTCCCTACTGTGCCATAAAACCACATTCACCTCACTTATGCTCTCTGAAACAGCTAAAAACCCTCTTTGCCTAAGTTATTTGAATCATCGCGTCTGTTTATTAAATAACCGCGCTGACTGGCGAAGGATAATGTAACTGCTGCGCTGTCAGCGCGGAAGCACACGTGTTTTCCGCGCTGGTCCAATTTCACGGACAGCGCACCCTCCGCTTGTATCATTGAGCGCTGACCAGACCTCTTCTAAATTGATCTGCGATGCCAACGCGCCAACCCAGTTTTGCACCCGCGCTGATCCTGTTTAGGCGAGTTTGTTCTAACAGCCAACCTTCCAGATGACTCCAGACTTTGCTGTTAGCATTGTTGAGGTCGCCATCCTTTCTCTGACATGTTTGTTCGACTGATCATCCACTTATCTTGGGGGAGAGCTCATCCTTTACCTATTCATGGAGACTCCTTCTCCTTTATAAGCCTCCTCCATTGCCCATGAGCAGCGAGTTTGGAACATATAGACTTTGATAGAGGAATTCTTAGTGCATTAGTGCTGCTCTTTGTAGGCATTTGGTGTGTTGTGCGAGGATTGCTTTTGAGCTTGAGGAAGGTTATGAGCTTGTTGCCTTGTATGTGAGAGAGAGACTTCTTTGACTTGGGAGATTTACTTCAAAGGTGAATGCTTAGAAGACATGCTGGCTGGACCCTCTAGAGAAGGACTCAGTGTCAGGACTCCGGTTGTACCTTACTCTATTTTCTGATTAATAAAGATAGATGACTACTCTTATGGTTCCATTTCCATTTGTCCTATGAATGATTAATGTAAATTGTATCCTTCCTGACTGATACATAGTTGTTTTTAGTAGATTTTACGCTTGTGTTTGTTCTCTCTTTGCTTGTGCAGGTGTCCGTCCATGAGGATAGTGGAGGACTGTGATCGGCTGGAGCGAAGGAGCGAGAGGATCATCTCTTCGACAAACATAGCGTTGGAATCCAAGTAGGTTTCTTTTACCCACTTGTTAATTACAACTAGGAACATGCAGTGTAGCATTGTTTGATTTTTGCTAGACCCCCTTTGGGCTAGTAGGGATCGCCTCAATCCGTAGAGGGGATTTACCTCTCCAACAGTAGGGAAAGGGTGACATAGGAGATTTAGATAATAGAAGTTAGGGGTTAATATGGAGGGAGAAGGTGAATGAGGAGTGATATCACTAAGTTTATTTGAAAAACACTTAGCTTAGGGAGTAGATCAAAATGAAAAGAATTTTGCACAAGAAATGTGGCTCTTAAAGGAACCAAGAACCAACATAGAACCTTGAATTCTTTCATAAACAAAACTGGTGTAGGGATGTTAGTAATGAGTGTAAAACAAGGAAAAAAGGGAAGTTAGACATGCTCCATTGTGTTGCTTTCCTTATATTGACCAGCAATATTAAGTTTAAAAGGAATACCACTTCTGCAACCCCATCTACCTACCCATCTACTTGCCTAGCATTTTTTGTTTCTTCTTGGAGGGTGCACTTGGACTTGCAGACTCTTATGTGCCTTTTCTTTTCCATTGGCTTTTTCTTTTGATTGCCTATTTAGCACTACCCTTATTGCTTCCAAGGCCCCAGATTAAGCAGTTGGGAACCTTAGTTTCTCTGCCTAACTATTGGTCTGCCAAGATTTAAACAGTTTGGGCAGACTTCTTTCTCTATTCTACAACAGAAAATTGAAACATGGCATGATCCAGATTAGACTGTTGGACCATCCATCAAAATTTAGTGAACATGAAGGTATGTACACACCTTGTCTTCTCTTGGAAATATGGGATCTTTGTATCAGCAAAGCAGAGCATATTTGGCATTTGAAATTGCCAATCTTCGAGCGAAATCATTCCTCTGCAGATGTACCTCAAACTTGTGCAAGCCAAAAACCAAGAAAGAGAATAGAGGAATGTCTCATGATGATGTCCAAATGAGGTTGATGTCACTTGTATTTATAGCCTTCTAAGGGTGTCCAATTTGCTTTAGGGTCAACCTTATCAAATATGCGCATGTGGTATTTTCTTCATAAGTACACTTTCCCTTATCTGATTTAAGTGATCTTTAGGTCAATTTTGGTCATTTTGAAAAGAGTAATTCGATGCAATAATTATCTTCATCAAATGAGCTATCAAAAGTGGAATTTGGCCACAGTTTCATATTTTAACATTCACTTCCTTGTACATTGCTTTCTTGGACTGTTGACAAAGTGTGGTCAACATCTGGCTCCACATGGGGACGCGTTTCTTCATTGAGGGAATGTGAGAATATAGAATCCTATATCCAAGAAAAAAAAGTATGTGAATTAGATATCCGCTCAAAATAAAATTCATCATGCATGAATCATAAAACATACAGAACATCTGCTCGAATAGAAAAAACTATTCTAACATATGAAATATAAATACAAAACTTAAATGCATGAAAAGGAAACTAACTACTGACATAAATAAAATTCTATCCAAGTGTGTAGGGTTAGAAATACAATATAGAGGATTCCCTATGACATCAAGTGTCATCCTTATGGCACAATTTGGAACACTTATTTTCTTGTAAGTAGGTCCATAGGCTGCTTGTCAAATGTTCCTTGCTAAATTCTATTTCTTTTTCCCTGATGAAGGATCTCAATATCATGTTGCACGATCTCTTTATCTCTGTTTCTCTTCCCTTTCATACTTTTTAGATGAAATGAAGGAAACTAATGGACAAGCTAAAAGAAATCAATGAATACTACATTATATTATGAAGAATGCCCCTATGGTTCAACTTCCTCATTTTCTGGCCTCTTTGGATTCTCAACTCGATACATTATTTCAACTTCCATGTACAATCCAACCTTACCACCAACTATTGCAGGAATAGTATCATATGATAAATTTAACTGAATGCATCCTCATAAATCCACTAAAAACTTTCTTGATAAAAGAATTCCCCACACATCAGGAACATCAATTATATCTATGTCCATGGTGATTATTTTGTATGGGTAATTAGGTAAAGCTACTTGAAAGTATTTGACCACACCGAGGACTTCAATTTTTTTTTAATCCATAGAGAAAATATTGTGATAAGGCTTAGAGATTCTTAGATTTCATTGATCCATAACTTTCTTAGTCATGACATTGGTTGAGGCCCTTGAATCTAGCATACAATTGTGAAGAATATGATCATTGACTTCAAGGGTCAATAAAAATGGCTGATTATCTTCAATTGTCATGTAGCAATTTAAATTATTTAACTTAATTTCTTCATCTCTATGGTGTGCGTCATATTTCTCTTGTTCAGATATGCCTTAGGCCTTGAAGAATGCAACTCTTTGAGATTGAATCTTCAGAATTTCTAAGACTGGGACTGAATTTTAACATTGTTTATCCATGCAACCTAATCAATTTCTAGCATTGATTGATAAGTTTTAGATGAAACCCACAGCTTATTCTGATTCTAATCATTTCCTTTCTTTTGATAGGTGTAACCTTTACTTCTAGCAATTTCCAAAATATGTTCTTGAGATGGTGTTTCACAATACATCTGCGTGATATTATCTTTTTCATCACTAAAATTATTTATGGTGAAAGATGCGAGGATCATATCTGTGCAATGAATTTCCTTTGGATAATTCTAATTTATATTATTTATTTTTTTCGTTCGTTCCCTCATCTAGGATTCTTCTAGAAATGGCACATGAGATTTCATCATGGAATCCTTCACAAGGTCTACAGAAAGGAATAAGCTTATCAACAACATTGGTGGATTCAAGCGGATTGGGCGATCTCTACTCATTGGGAGGAATCCTTCTCTACCATGGATTATTATTACCTCAATTGTTATTATTATTCAAAGGCTCAAAATTCTACACTTGATTCTGTTCCATTTGGATTAGCCTAGATTGCATGGCATTCATTTCTCTAGCATGCTCAATTCTCATTTCTTTAATCGTTTGAGTTAATTCCTTAATTGGGTCATGCTATACCTATTTTATCTCTTTCCCCTTAGCTTTGACCAGACCTCTTTCAAAACCAAGAATCTTAGACTTACCAGACACTTTCTTATCTTTTTCCAATTCTTCAGCTATGGCCTGAGCAATAGATAAATTTGTAGGTTTAGCACGTCTTATCTCATAAGTGGTATCAACCATAAATGCATCAAGATACTATAACAAATATTTATTAGGAGACTTATATTCTTGAGTCATTTCCTTGACAATGCCATTGGATATTTTATTGAATTCTTCCACTGCCTCATTTTAATTTTTCTTAATACTATTGATAGCTTTGAATAAATATCTTCCTTCTCTCTTATCCCGATTTTTACTTTTAGATGCATTGATGATCGATTGCAGAGAATTGAAAGAGTTATTAGGCTTATCCAAGAACCACTAAAATGCATAGTCTTCTAGTGAAATAACAAACATGCTCATCTTCACATCTTAATGATTATATGTAGATCCATGAGCATGTTTTACCAAGAAGGATGTGATTTTTTTGAGACGAGTTTCCACATTGATCACATTGTTCCCCTGATTCAAACATAGGTAGTCCAAATCAAAATTAGGAAAATCATGAAAATATCCGTGAACATTGGCAAAGGTTCAAGGAGAAAAAAGATCCATGATATCTTGACTAACAAGATCAAGGATTAGAAAGTGGATATTAGGTAGAGTTTCCTATTTGAGATAGATTAAATCCTTAGTAGAATCTAATTTGTTTAACCGAGCTCTTAGAGCCTTTTCAGGATCGGGAGAGGGGTTAACCAAGCTACTAGGATTTCTTCTAGTATAAGGTCTTGTGAATGGATGAATCAATGGAGTGGCCACCCAAATGGGTGTAGGTAGAAACCAGAGAGTGTTGTAATGGTGTGGATACGAGAATGATGGATAAGAAGAAAATATGTGAAAGTGTCAGAAATGTGCCGCTTGACGAGTGAAAAATGAAATGATGAAAAGATGGAGAAAATTTCATTAAAGCGATGAGAAAAAGATAAACTTGTCATTGGTAATGGCACCAAAAAATGTTATCACCCAAATTGTACAAGTGATTGTGAAAACGAGTTAGGGAAGGGATTGTCACTCTGATCCCTGCCCTATCTATTATAGTTGTCTCCAAACATCAGGCTATGGGTGGTAGTCCCTATGAAATGTGTGGATGAGAGACTTGTTGAGAACTTACTAGTCCAAGAGACACCACTGAATGGCCTAACGACCTAGTAAATGATGATTTAGCAAGATTTATTAGCACAATTATATTAAAATTAGTTTTAGAGATCAATGCCTTATGGAGTCAAAATTACTCGCTTAATATAATTTGGTTAGCAAGTTACAAGATGGACAATTGTTTCTTAGGATGCACACTATCCTTTATGAAATATGACACCTAAAAATAAGTGAAATGTAGGATCTTGGTTAATTTTAAGTTAAATGCCTCTCTAAATGAATCCTTCCCCTCAACTGTTTTGAAACTAGTCTCTAGTGTAGGTTGTGGAGAGAAGCCTAGGGAAAGATAGCAAAGGCTATATTAACAATACCTCCCCTGGAATTCTAACCTCCTGATACCTTCAAATTTATAGAAATTGTGGCTCCGATGACTGCAAGGTCACCATGTTAACCACAAGAGAGTTTCTAGATGAGAAAGGTGGTCCTAGAGTCTCAAAACCAAGCTTATGCTTGGAGGTGGGTTAATTAATGCAATTCTACCCCTGAAATGCAGGTGAAAGATGAATGATTATCTTTAGGTGAAGTTGTTAAACATTTTAAGTAGATTCAATTTAGAGCAATGAAGAGAAATACTTAACAATTTACAGTGACAATCTTCACCAAAAGAAAGTGCTCAACGAACCAAATAGATGGTGCCAGAAAATGTTATCAATATTACAATGGAAAATTGCTCATGAAAATACAATAAATATACAAGTCTAATGTTTATTTCAATAATGCTAGAGTGCCAATTAGCAACTTAAGATTACTGAGATTATAACAATAGAATGCCAATGTGCCAATTATAAAAAAAAATAGAGAACTTCGATTCATTACGAACATAATTAACAAATCTTTAGATAATTAGAAGATTACTCTTATCACAATTATGATAATCAATTAAGTTCTTTAAGCATGATTTGATTAGTAAGACTATATACTTAAAATTTGAAGCTCACTTGCAAGAAATAGCATGTTAGTAAATCCACAAGAGGTGCTTATTCTAATATAACCACAAGAGGTAATGAAACCAATTATCCATTTTCCCACTTCTTTAGTAATGTGATAGCATTGATGACAAGTAATAATTTTCTTCAAAGACTAAAGTCACAATATTGCTAGCTATCAATGAGAGAAAGAGAGTGTTTAACCACAATTAAATTTTCCTTAGAGAAATAAACCAATCTTATCAAACAATTACCAATTCAATTAGCCTTTTAGGTCACTTATGTTCTTATTTATATTTTTAAATTAGATGAGAATGCAAAATATGAAATGTTTATGCAAGAATGAAATGTATGCAAAGGACGACAGCCAAAAATATGGACACAATAGTTCTCGATATGCAAACTCAACCATACAAAAGGATTCACCAATGAGAGGAGATGCTTGCTAACCCATTTTTCATCGCTATCAAGTTTATGTTGAGACCTTCTGATACATATATCATACCTCAAACAAATACAAAAATGCTCAAAAAAATGACAAGAGATGCCAAGTATTGCAAGCCCAATGAATGCAGGTGATATGCAAATGATGAAATATGAATGTAAGTGATATGTATTTTGTCAATGTTGTATGTGATTATATCACTTTGAAATTCACCCGCAATCATCAAAATTTCACTTATATGCAACCGACAAGCCACAAGACCAATATTTATTGCTTTAGGTGAATGATCAATGAGTTAAGGCTTGATTTAGGTGGTTATGTCATTAACTTTCCACTGTCAATACTATGCTTCAGAACTCAAATGAAACAATAATGAGGCAAAGGGAGTTATAGGGCAAACCACTAGGTCTAATGGCCTTGTTTAATGGCTAATGAGATTTCTAAGAGTCATTCAAGAAACTTGACCACATGTAACCACTACATTAGCTCCAAAATTGTTGTAAAACCAAAATGTTAGATACAAATGCCAATGCCAATCACATCAATGAATGAACGAGGGCTAGTGGAGGGCTAAAGAGGCCAACGATTAGGCTAGAAAGGATCATAAATGAGGGAAGAAAGGGCTATAAGGCCCGCGACAAGGTAAAAGGAAGAGAAGAAGGAGAGATGAGAGGGATAGATGGAATTTAAGGCCTATAACTTAGGGAAATGAGGCTACGACTCAAAGGAAAAAGGCCTAATGGCCTATGGCAAGGGTAAACGAAGGCCTTTGAGGCCATCAAAAGGAAATAAAGGCTCACAACAAGGGCTAGAAGGAGGCCTTAGACCTGTGGCTATTAGGATAACGACCTAGAAGGGTTTTTGATAGGGTTAGGAGGCCCTTCAAGGCCAAAAAAAAGGGAGTAAAGGGATAGTAGTTCATGGAAGAGGGAAAAAGAGGCCATGACAAGGTCGAAAAGGACAATGACTAGGCATTAGAGGCCCCAAAAAATTTTTCAGAACCCTGCAATCACAAAATTTACCTTGAGAATTCCAAAATTTACCTCCTTAAGGCCAACATCTTCCTTTTTTGGCTGAACATTGAGCTTGGAGGGTGTCTAAGGGCTAGTTCTTGCCTTCCTAGGCCTAGATCTGCCTCAAACCCCCAGTGAAATTGCTCAAGAAGGCTAGACATCGCATTTGAATGAGATAAACTTTTTAAACCCTAACCTTTAGGGTTAGATCCTCCACATAAAATTTGATTTCTCTTGGTGGCTTGAAGATTGACCTGCAAAAACGAATGAAATAATTCCCAAAACCCCAATATATACAACAAATTTCAAAAAATATCCCAAAACCCCACGTGCTAGAAAAAATAAAAATTTTAAAATACAAGGGTTAGAATAATTTACACATATCTTCAATATTTATAAAATAAAATTATTAGCTCTCACTAGAAAATTAAATCTTTGTAGCTCGGTATCAAATAATTTTTTGGAGAAGCTTTTTCAATAAATTTCATGGATGAATAATTTCGAATAATATAGTTGGCCAAAGCCCTCATGCAAAATAATATGCACAATGAAAACCTGAAGCTCAAATAAGGTTGACCCTTCCCCACAATCTGTGAACTTGGATCCCAAGGGATATTGTACTTGTAAATCTCTACCCAATCTTAAAATAATATGCTATATCATATAGTGAATCATATCACCTAAGATAATACGTATCAATAGAATGTTCTTATCACCGACAAATGAAATAACAACTGTAATATTCAACACAATATAGAATATAAACACAAACTAGCATGTACCATAAATCAATAGATAGAAGAACACCATGAACTAAAACCCCAAAGTCTTTCTATTATGGGAAAAACAATTCCAGCAGAGCAAAATCTCAGTATATTAATAGAAAATTACTCCACCCAAAGTTGGGAAATAGAAGCTCAGTGGTTTCTTTACATAGAGAAAACCACTCCAAGTGGAAAATAATGGCTAGTTGGATTGATCCTCATCAAAATAATCTCGACCATCAAAGATAACTTGATCTTCTTTTAATATCCACCGTCGATTTTTTAGTTTTGAGAAAAAATCCAATTTCTCTTAAAAACAATTTTTTATTAATCCAAAATTTAATATTTTGGATTAATTTCTTCAAAAAATTGACTTTGATTTAATGACCAAGGTCCACGGGCTCAAATTTTATTAAAATATCTATTTTTCCCTTGGTGGAGGACCTCCAAAAATTGACTTCCTTTTGACAGAGGAATTTTTTATTATTTTCCACTTGGAGAGAAATTAATTTTTCTATAATCATTTTTTAACTCTAAATTAATTAATTTTTTGGCTTAGAATTGTTATTTAATTTTTTGAGAAAAATTAATTAATTGATTCTAGAGGGAATTAATTATTTTTCCACCCTAAAATATTTTAGCCATGGTGTCTGATTGTGAGGGACCATGCAGTAAAATATTTTACATCAAAATATTACAATTAATTTAACCCTTAAAAGGGGAAGTACACATTTAGACCAGATCCTCAAGACATTACCTAATTCTGCGACACAATATGATCTAGTATGAAAGCAAGTGTGCTTATAATAAAATAATTTAACCATGTTACATTCCCTGCCATACATCTTCCTTGACTCATAACAGACCACCTATCCCTCTTACATGAGGACTCCACCATGCCCTCCCTTACAACGTACAAATCTGTAAACAAATTACATATATATATATATATATATATATAGATAGATATATATTCTATGTCCAATATTGGTGCATGTGTGAGCAGATGTTTCAATTACTCAAGGATGACTGCACATTTTGTTGTCCATTCAAATTTAATTCCTTTTCTTTGCAAAAATCTAATTGGATGCTCAATCTTTGAGAAATCTTGAATAAAACTCCGTTAATAGCCTGCCAATCCCATGAAGGATCTAACTTTTGTCACATTCTGTGGAGTAGGCCACTCATAATAGCTTTGATCTTCTCTGTATCCACTTTTACTCCTTCTTTGGAGACAATGTGTCCCAAATATTGTACTTATGACTAGAAGAATTTACACTTGTTGAGTTTGGCATAAAACTTGTGGTGTCTCAGTAATTGAAACACTGCTGATAAATGCTTCATGCTCCTCGGTTTTTGAGTAAACAAAAATGTCATCGACAAAGAAAAATAAAAACTTGTCCAAATAGGAAAATTATTTATGAGGCACATAAATGTTGCTGGGGCATTTGTGAGCCCAAATGACACAACCATAAATTCATAGTGCCCATACCTAGTTCTAAATGTTGTTTTGTGAATGTCTTCATCTTTGATCCATACCTGATGGTACCTAGATCTCAAATAGATCTTTGGGAACACCTCAACTCATCTCAGATGGTAAAACATGTCATTAATCCTTGACAAAAGATATATGTTCTTGATTATAGCTTTATTGAGCTACCTATAGTCAATACAAAGTATCAAAGTGTCATGCTTTTTCTTTAAGAATAATGCAGGTGCTCCCTAAGGTGATATGATGGGTTTTTATGTTTCTTCTATCCAACATTTATTTTAATTGCAATTTAAATTCCACCAACTCCAGTGTACTCATGCGATATGGGGCTCTTGACACTAGTGCTATTCTTGGCAACAATTCTATTGAGAAATCAATTTCCTTTCTTGACGACAGTTTGAAGATTTCTTTATGAAATACATCAAATTTCTTTAAGATCTGGTGCTCCTCCACATTATTGATGTTTTTTTATAACTCATTGCTCACCTAAACATCATACAATTCACATTCCTTGTTGCTTCACCAGTCCAATTGCAACGCTAATATTTTCCAAATTATCACTAGCTTCATTCTTCCTTACAATGTCACCTTTTCCCCCTTGTATTTGAGGCATTTGATTGATTTACTGAAGCGATCAATTTTGGTCTTATGGCCTGCCAGTCAATCCATGCCGACTAACACGTTGTATGAATCCAATGGTATAAGTTCAAGTCTACTTGTGGGGGCATGCCATTTATTTCTACTGGACATGACCTCATAACATTTTCAACTTGCCTCTTAGCCCCCATTGCTAGTTGCACTAGCCATGATCTTTCGTGGGCTACCTTCTATAATGAAAACCTCTCTAAAATATTGGGACTAAACTTACTAAAGAACCTGGGTCTATTATAATTGAAACCCACTGATTATTGATCATACCTTCCATCTCAATCATGGATGTTTAGTGATCGAATTGCCTACTTTCCAACATGGTGTAAACTCGTGGCACACTCTGATCCCCATCCTTCATGGTCTCTACTTCTTATACATCGTACAATCTTAGACCATTTCATTGTCGCTAAGGACAATTTCTCTATCAATGATTTTCTCCACACGTACAACATCGCATAGGTCCTCCTTTGAACATATTGACTTCTTCTCTTGTAGGCCTTGTGAATCGGTCCCTATCCGCAGTAGTGGTCCTCTACTGAAACTCGCCCTTGGTGGGTGTGGCATATTTCACATTTCCTCTTGTAGACTTTTGTCCTTTCCCTTTATAACTGGGTTTTCCCTTCACTTTCCAATTAGACCTGAGCTCATACTTGTGTTTGGATTACATGTAGAAATGCTTCATCTTCCTGATGGAATCCTCCAATGTTTTAGACTTATCAAATTCTATTATGTCCCTGAATGTTTGAGGAAGTCCACTGAGATATATTTGAATCTTTGTATTCTCATCCTTGATGTAGGGTACATATCTTAGTAGTTCCAAAAATCTAGTTATATATTCATCTGTTGTCATCTACCCGTGTTTGTGATCATAGAATTCCTTGGCTTTTTTGTCATATTACGTTTCTGATAGGTACTTTTCTTTGAGATACCTCTCAAATCTCCTCCAAGACAACTCTTTTTCTCTAATATCTTTAACATTCCTCAAAATTTATTCCCACTAGATATTAACCTTTCCCTTCAGGCTAGAGATGGATACTCTTGTCTTGATGTTCTCAAAGTAATCATGTAACCTAAAATACTTCTTCATCCCTAACATCCATGCCTCTGCTTCCTCAACCTTCTTCACCTCTCCATCAAGTGTAGGAGGCTTTGCCTTCTTAAATTCTTCGACATGAAGTATTTTCCTTTACTTTTCTGTTGGTAATATATTTTAGTGACAACACTAGACAACTTCTTATGACCACCTGACTTCCTCTCTAGAGTACTCAGTGGAGTTTCACCACTCACTAGTGTTGATTTTCTAGTGCAATCAGGACTAGTATAGTTTTTCAAAATTGACAACTACTTATGATAATACAATCAATATTCTTATAGCATTCCAATCATTAATAAATTATACATGAAAAATTTACACCATTCACTTTCATCAATAAAGAAATAGAGATCACAATGAACAATAAAACAAGAGACGAGACACCATAATTTCGGCTAGCAACTAGGGAAAAACCCACAAGGAGAAAGACCAAACAATCTTTCCTTATGAGAGAGATTTTTTTCATTAATAGTACATCAAAATATTCCAATACAAGATTCCAAAATCTGACCTCAAAAATCCAAGTCAACATCAGTCAAAGGAGAAAGAAGAAAGTCAACACTAGTCAAAGTTCACATTTTCAAATGAAGGGAAAATTTTTAGCTTGAGGTAGCTAAAAATACAAGGCCAAAATTTTGTCAAAATAGAGTCAAAGTAGCCTCTAAAATTCTTGGTCAAAGCCTCAGCCAAACACGCTGTCAACCCAAGTCAATGAGCTAAAAAAAGAGCGAATACTTTGGTCAAACTAGGTCAATGAATCTCTGGAATATTTGGCCTCCAAAGATAGTCAACATAGGTCAAATAGATGAATAGAAGTTGGTCAAGACAAAAAAAAAATACTCCTTTGACTCCTTCACATGTGTGGATGCATCTCTGCAATTTTCAGATCGAATGATGTGGGTTGAGATGGTGTCAAATTGTTGGATAAAATTAATTGCTTAATAAACGAATAAAACAACTAATCTCCTAGACATTAATTATCAACCCAAGGAGCATCTTTTTATTTCAAGGAAATCGGGAAAATATATGCATAATAATACCAACAACTAACACTGGTTCTATATGATTGTATTTTATACTATCAAGCTCATTCAATAAGAACTAAAACGTAAGACTTGAATAATAAAACTAAAATTAAAAAGAAGAAAGTAAATGACAAGAAAAACAATTATGCTAATCATACAACTTAAATCATTGCTAGATTAAACCACACATTGCTGAATTGGAAATTTAATCTATTGCACTCAACAGAATTCAAATGCTAATCTAGAGCAATGAATTGAATGAAATCTAGAAATTGGATGAAATAACAAATTTGGAAAATGCAGCAAACAACAAATTAGTTCAAAGAAATGAAATCTACTTTAAGAAATGACAATTTAAATTCAAATAAACAAATACATAACAACACTAATTTACATGTTCAAAGTAGCACCTGGTCAAGGTAGTGGGCCCAACTTCCCAAGACTCAGTTTCGCGTTGAGAAATAACTCAGATTAGATTACAGATAACGGATGTAGAACTCAATGGATAACTTCCTTCATTAAAACATATGAGATAAATAATTACAGCATAATGAAGCTCTTGGCTTTGCCTCAAATTCAACAATTGTCCATCCTCTCATCTCTTATCTCTTATCTATTCTCCTACATCCTATCTAAGAATTGTCCCTAATTCTTTTCTAATTCTCCTCCTATTATTCTCCTTTATTTGATATATGTTTTCATTTAAATACACAAAGAGCAAAGGGAAGTTACAACAAAGATGATTACAAATGATTTCCATTACAAATTTGGATTGTACAAAACAAATTGATTAGCAAGATCATATCTAAAAGATCTTTCCATCAACATTTAGGAGGAACAAGTCGAATTTGGTATTACAATTGGAAGAATTTGGAAAACAGTTGCAACAACAAATCTGAGAAAATCATCTTCGAAGAACCTTCCATTCTCTTAATAAAAACTGAATTTTGGAAAACTGCAAATTAGAAAACTAATTCGGTCCATTCTGGACAAAACCCATGTTTTGGATTTTCTAGATTCTCCTTCATTTGTTCGAAACATCTAATGCAAAACCGTCACTTCTTATTCTAGCGAATTTCTGAGTTGGAATATTTAATTGTGAGTTGGAGATCAAATTTGCAATCTGGAAAAGATCTTGGAGGCTAAAATTGTGAGTGATGTTACAACAGATCCATTAATAAACCATCATTGGTAAAATCATGCATAATAATCATCAATTTATTAAAAATAAAGGAGAAAAATAGTATTTATCCATAAGAGCATAAATAATTATAAAATGGAATTATATGATAAATTATGATAAATGACGTGATAAAGAATATTAGAAATGGCTGAAATAGACGTCAAAAAGTCATAATAATAATGACAAATTAGTGGTCCAACATACACCGAAATTGAATAAGTTTCATGTCCTCATGCAACCCAAAGCCTCTATATTAACCAAGCTATAAGAAATGTTCATCCGAAGTCATGAAAGTGATGGGACAAATGAATTCTTCCTCAAATAATAAATATTCAATTTTAGCAATGTTGATGAAGGCGTAAAAATTTTCACATTGACTTTCAACCATATATGAAGTTGCAGCAAAATATGATATAAGTAACAACAAACTTCATTAACCATTTTCTCAAAAACTACAAACCAGATTTTGCTGAAATTTGGCAAGAAGATTTCTACTATATTAATGCTTCTCGAATCCAAAAATCATATCATTTTGATGCACAAATCATGAAATATAAGCAAAATGGCCGTAGGTGATAGTGCATGATTTCTGAAATTTTACAAACTAATTTAACTTGAAATTTTTTGGGTTTGTGTATTTTAATGAGATCTCTTTGCTGTCCAAAATTCACAAGAATTCAGTTCATAGTTTTAAAAGTATGCACAAATCAATTTATGCAATGTATAAAAATGAAATTGATGCCTTAAATGAGAAAGAAAGTAGAAAACATCCATCATGTGTAGCAATTCCTCCCCCAAACTGGAGAATTAGCATGTCCTCATGCAATACTAAAAAACAAATTGAGGTGGTTGCTACAATTGTGGTTGAAATCTATGCTTGGTGTAAAACAACACGGAATAAGAGAGGTTTTGAGAATGAATAAGAAGATTGATGGATGATGGCATGATCATAATAAAGAAATGAATGAAAGTAATACTCCTCCAAACTAAAAGCTTCTATGTCTCTGAAAAATGGGAAGTGGTAAAGATGTGGAATGAATGATGATAAATAATGCTTAATGGATTTTCATGAAATTCTCCTAAACTTTTAATAAATCAGAAACTTATGCTATTTTACCTCAAGTTTTACCTCTGGAAAAATGTGGAATGACATGTATGGACTGGTATTTGTTGAAGCTGATGTTGGTTGAGATGATGCTGAAAGTGATGCAAAAGGTGGAAGCCATGCAAGCACATCCTCTCTGAAAAATTGTTTGTGTTCATGAGTTGCTCGAGCCTCTTCTATTAGTTGCAATAGTGTGGACTCACTGTGAATAGAGTTGCCCCCCATACTTGTTTTTCTCCTGTAAACAATTCACTACTCTATATGCAATTTTCTTCAATCCATAGTTTTAGTTTTGAACAACAACATATAATGCGCATGCAAAAATTTCAATCAGAAAAAACCTTTGTATAAATGCAATAATAATATTTTGTCAAATCAGCAAGTTATGGCAGAGTTCGGTAATTATTACACATGCTATTCCATAATGCAAATCTCCCCCCTTCAAATTAGAAAAGGGCGTCCATGACCATAAAGCATAGGAAAAAGGGAAAGGACGTTGAGGATTCATAAATGCAGGTGACCAATCAAATAAAAGCGATGTAAAATAGACAAAGGAAATCAAAACATGACACATCAAAAGATTGGAAATGCCCAAAAAAAGAATAAAACAGATATTAGATCATTATGTAAATAGATATTTATCTTAGGTGGAAAAATGAGGAACGCATGACTGGTGATAAATGTTAATGACTAGTGGTAGAGTGATTGGACAATAATGATATAATGCGTATAAAGATATAGTTTACCATGCATGTTAGCTAATTGAATTAGAAATGTTGTCTAAATGGTAAATTCTCCTTTGGAAATGAATCCATAGGGGTAATAGGATAGAGAGTATTTGGAAGTGTAACATAGTACTTCAATACCACAAGCAGAGCCACTGCTGCCAGTAGGCGTTCATAGCCTTGACAGGGTTGCTTTTTAACCCCAAAAATGAGTCGGAGTCCTCCATTTAGTATTTAGACAATTTTCTGTTTTTTATTGCTATAAAGAGACCACTATGCTGGCATGGTAACTAGATAATCATAGTGCCATTCACTAGGATATAACAAAGTGATCAGGTTAGCTTGTGATGAGACCCCCTGTCTTTCTTACGGTTTTAACTATCAAGAAGGTCATTACTTTGGTGTGGTGGCCATAATGGAATGTCACCTGTTACACCCTTATGATCATGGTAGGTTGGCTCATGATGAGACCTCCTATCCTCTTTAAGATAATGCTTGTTACATTTTTCATATTTTCATATTTTAATTCTTTTATTGTAAAGAGAGGGAGGCTCATTTCCTCCTTAAAAGTCAGGGATGGCGTAAGAAATAAAAAAAATTCCAATGAAAGTTATGCTTTTCCCCCCATATCATCATATCAAAGAGATTTATTCATTTGAAAGTGTAAAAGATAAACTAGCATGGTATTAGAATAATGAATCATTTTATGATGTGTCTAAAGAGAAGATATTCAACCAGTCATTATATAGGTGCATCATGTCAGTGTCGGAATAAAGATGACCATCAAAAGGTTTTATAAGTCATAATGGTAATATTACTATTTTCTTTTATCTTAGGCACAAATCCAACCAGATGGTTTTTTTATTTAAAACATAAAACAGAAAGAAAAATGACAAAATGACTGGCGATGAAACAGTAAAAAGAAATCACAGTTATTCCTACAAAAATGCAAAAAGTGTTGTTCAATTGATTGAACAACAATCGTTCAATCTTTTGAACAACAAAAATAAAACATGCAAAAGTGTTGTTCAATCGATTGAACAATAATCATTCAATCATTTGAACAGCAAAAATAAAACACGGAAAAGTGTTGTTCAATCGATTGAACAACAATCGTTCAATCATTTGAACAACAAAAATAAAACACGCAAAAGTGTTGTTCAACTGATTGAACAACAATTGTTCAATCATTTGAACAACAAAAATAAAACACACAAAAGTGATGTTCAATTGATTGAACAACAATCGTTCAATCATTTGAACAACACAAACAATCGTTCAATCATTTGAACAACAAAAATAAAACATGCAAAATTTTTGTTCAATTGATTGAACAATAATCGTTCAATCCTTTGAACAACAAAAGTAAAACACGCAAAAGTGTTGTTCAATTGATTGAAAAACAATCGTTCAATCATTTGAACAACAAAAATAAAACATGCAAAAGTGTTGTTCAATTGATTGAACAACAATCGTTCAAACATTTGAACAACAAAAATAAAACATGCAAAAGTGTTGTTCAATTGATTGAACAACAATCATTCAATCATTTGAACATCAAAAACACGCAAAATTGTTGTTCAATTGATTGAACAGGAATCGTTCAATCATTTGAACAACAAAAATAAAACATGCAAAATGTTGTTCAATTGATTGAACAGCAGTTGTTCAACCATTTGAACAACAAAAATAAAACACGCAAAAGTGTTGTTTAATCAATTGAATAACAATCTTTCAGTCGTTTGAACAACGAAAATAAGACACACAAACGTGTTGTTCAATCGCCAATGGAGCGAAAACTACAACTTTGAAGGAAGAAACAGCTGAAACAAAAAACATAAGAGAAATCAGAAAAGAAACAACACTTTATTTAAAAACAGTAAATAAATAAATTAATTAAGTTACAACAACTATGATGTTATTTCCTAAGGGAATATCAATTTGTCAATGGAAAAAAATGATCTCTTGGAAAAATGTTTTGGCAGTAGTGAAATGAATCTTCAAATGGAAATCAATTCTACTTTTCTTTTGTCATGAATCCATTAGATAATGAATTGGATGAAATGCTCTTGCTTCATTAAAATTTCTTTCAAGAATCGCTCGTTTATAAATGACCTTCTTCATTCTCTTAGGACCTGCAAAAAAACGAGTGTCTACCTACAATAAAACATTAAATCATGGAGAAAGAGGGTAATCGGGCCCCCCTAATCTAAGAATTATGCAAAAAAATAACAATTAGTTACTCTGTGAAACAAATCCACGGAGAAAATAACAAAGCAAAATTAATTTATTACCTGCGGGAGAGTAATGACCAATCAAGCTAACCTGCAATGTTTTAATCATAACTTCTTTGTTTTTCGTCCGATTTGAGTGATTCCAAAGCGAAATGAAAGTGAATTCAGAGGGATATCTCTAATGTAAACAGGTTTTAAAAATTCCATGATATAATATGTCAATTTTACTTAGAACGACTTGCATAACATAGTCATTTTTTTATTTCCTAGCTTAGACTAACAGTTGATATTTTAAGCATAATTTTTTCGTTTGATGATTGATTGCACTGATTCAAATTGGAAATGAAAGTAGATTCATTTATTTATCTCCAATAGAAATAGGTTTTTAATACAAGAATAATTGTTGGATCAAATATGTTAATGAACAACTGGAAAAAGAAAGTTTTAAGAGTGCTGATTTAGGATAGACAGTCAATATTTGGGTCAAAAATTTCTCATACGATATCGAAACTGAGTGATTCAAATTTCCCTGTAAACTAGATTCATAAAGTAATATACCATAGAAACATGTTTTAAAAATATAGTCATTTAGGCCTCCAAAAACGGACTGTCTCAACTTTGTTCTTGAGTTGCCTACTAGACGCCCTGTCAATGTTTTGGTTATAATGTTTTCGTTTCAAATCCAAATGGAGTGATTCAAATTGGGTTGAAAAGTAGAAATAAAGGGCTACTTTGGATAGAAATATGTTTTTATAATATTCACTTTTGGTCCCTCAAAACATGACTGTCCCGACTATGTTTTTAGAATTTTCATCGAGCCCGCATGCCAAAACATATGATATTCAAGCAATTTTTCCAAATTGGTGATAAAAATGAATATGAGTGATTTTATAACTGTTATTTTCAATATAATACATCTACATACACAAATAAATTAAAATATTTATCACCGATGTTGATTTCCACATCGTATTGCAACAAAAACAACTATTTTTACATAATAATAAAAAATGCATTTATTTATGTTCTTATTTATTTTATTTCCTACACTAACCTACTCTGCTTTGAAAAATGAATATGCTTACATATAAGAGTACTTCCAGTGGAGCCATTTTCAAAATAAGGCCTCCAATATGTACATACCCAAATTTGAAAAATGCATGTTAATAAATAGTAAGGTATGAGAAGCCAACTTCCCTTGAAAAGATGGTGCCAAAAATTGTTGAAGTATGGAGTGAGGATGCAAAAAAATGATGGAGTGAAACCAATCTTGAATATATCCCTTACTTTCCTGATTTTCCATAACTGTCATATCATGAAGTCCTTGAGTTTTTAAAACGGCTTGTTGATGCAGGCTAGAAGAAACCTCATTTTCTTTCATAACTTCTACAATTTTTGGATTTGAAACATTCCCAATCTCAATATAAGTTTTCTGCAATGGTGCATTGGAGATATAATGGGCGGGAAGGGTAGGTAAATTTTGCAGTTCAACACTGTAAGCATGTTGTATTGGTTTATTATGATGAGGGTGTGGAATGAGTTGAGCAGGAAATTGTGTAGGGCATGGAGCATTTTGATGATGTGGTTGATTGGGTTGTGTGGATGATTTTGATGGGCAAGCAAGATGTTGTGGAAGAGTTGGTGAAGAGTATGGATGATGTGTTTGTGCTACAAGATGAGGGAGAATATTCATGCAATCATAAGATGAACCATGCCAAACTTGTAGACAAGATTGGTGGGGGTTATATTAAGATTGACATGGTTTCCCTAACACATGAGTATTCCATAATGGATTATGCAAGTAAGAAAATGGAGAGGAATTGTTTTGAACCATACATGTAGGCCATTATTTCCATGGTTTTGACCTTGTTACGGCTTCCCCATCTCTTTGATATGATACTTCCATCCTAGATAAGGAAGAGTGACTATCTATGGGATGCTCCTTTTGGCAATGAGGGAAAAACACTTCTTCAATTTCTTGATTTTTTCTGAACCTGCAAAACATCCAATTGTGAATTTATAGAGGTAATAAAATCAATTTTAAAATGTTCAAATAAATCATTGATTTCAACTCCTATATCTCCTATTCTAGTAGTAGATTTGGAAAAGAAAGAAGAAACTTATCTAGAATTCTTACCAGCCTTAAAGATTCCTCTTGAATACCTTATGCATAGTTCACAAACATCATCATATGATAACTAAAAAAAAATCACTTTTTCCCATTAGATTTAAGATTTCTAAAAATTCATCTTTGATTCCTTTAAGAATGAGTGTTTTTAAGACCTCTTTTTTCAAATGCTTATGCTTTGATTTTTGAAGGCTGTAATGAAATCGCTCTACATAGTTCTCCAAGCTTTCATCTTCCCCTTGTATCATATTGAAAATATCTTCATCAGCCTTGCAATAGTCTTGGTACTTCTTCAAGAATACGTTCTTCATGTCCTCCCATGTTTGGATGCAATTCCCACCAAGGCTCATGAACCATCAAAGAGCTGCTCCTTTTAGAGTAAGAGGAAACACTTTCAACCTTTGATCATTAGTAAAATAATCATATTCTCTTCAAATTAATTCAAACTCAAATAAAAATGTATCTGGGTCTTCCTTTGCTAAACCATGAAAATTTGGTAAAGAAGATGGGGGAATGACGTGCATTTGTGTCACTCCTAGATCTCTGATAGGGAATTAAAAAGTAGCAATGTGAGCCATTTCTTACCATAATAGAATATGTTCTTCATGTGCTACTTTGAGGATCTTCCAAATGTTCCTATCAATTGGTTAGTGAAATGGGTGGTGCTTACATCACCTCTCGAGTGGAATTATGAGATTTTTTCAAAATTCTACCTCTAAAATTCCTACTTCTATCAGTGCATGTTATATGACCTAAGCCTGACTACTGAGGGTAGACCCATCACTAGTTCCCCAGGATGCACACGTAGGTTCTTACCTCCCGTCTTCAATATCAAGCTCTCATGATATCAGGTATGCATCTACAACTAGATATTAGTGTGGTAGTGAAATTTGATTGTCTCCCTGGCAATGGTGCCAAAATGTTGGGTAAAATTAATTGCTTAATAAATGAATAAAACAACTAATCTCCTAGACATTAATTATTAACCCGAGGAGCATCCTTTTATTTCAAGTCAATCGACAAGATATATGCATAACAATACCAACAACTAACACTGGTTATATATGATTGTATTCTATACTATCAAACTCATTCAATAAGAAATAAAATGTAAGACTTGAATAATAAAACTAAAATTAAAAAGAAGAAAGTAAATTGCGATCAAAATAATTATGCTATTCACACAACTTGAATCATTGCTAGATTAAACCACACATTGCTGAATTGGAAATTTAATCTATTGCACTCAACAAAATTCAAATGCTAATCTAGAGTAGAAAATTAAATGAAATCTAGAAATTGGATGAAATAACAAATATGGAAAATGCAACAAACAGCAAATTAGTTCAAAGAAATGAAATCTACTTTAATAAATGCAAATTTAAATTCAAATAAACAAATACATAACAACACTAATTTACATGTTCAAAGCAGTACCTGGTCAAGGTAGTGGGCCCAACTTCCCAAGACTCAGTTTTGCCTTGAGAAATAACTCAGATTAGATTACAAATAACAGATGTAGAACTCAATGGATAACTTCCTTCATTAAAACATATGAGATAAATAATTAAAGCATAATGAATCTCTTGGCTTTGCCTCAAATTCAACAATTGTTCATCCTCTCATCTCTTATCTCCTATCTATTCTCCTACATCCTATATAAGAATTGTCCCTAATTCTCTTCTATTCTCCTCCTATTATCCTCCTCTCTTTGATCTTTGTTTTCATTTAAATACACAGAGAGCAAAGGGAGGTTACAACAAAGATGATTACAAAATGATTTCCATTACAAATTTGGATTGTACAAAACAAATTGATCAGCAAGATCATATTTGAAATATCTTTCCATCAACATTCAACAGGAACAAGTCGAATTTGGTATTGCAACTGGAAGAAGTTGGAAAACGGCCACAACAATAAATCTAAGAAAATCGTCTTCGAAGAACCTTCTGTTTCTCTTAATACAGACCAAATTTTGGAAAACTGCTCTTCAGAAAACTAATTCGGTCCGTTCTGGACAAAACACATGTTTTGGAGTTTCTAGATTCTCCTCCATTTGTCTGAAACGTCCAATGAAAAACCGTCACTTCTTATTCCAATGAATTTCTGAGTTGGAATATTTAATTGTGAGTTGGAGATCAAATTTGCAATCTGGAAAATGTCTTGGAGGCTACAATCGTGAGTGATGTTACAATAAATCCATTAATAAACCATCATTGGTAAAATGATGCATAATAATCATCAATTTATTAAAAATAAAGGAGAAAAATAGTATTTATCCATAAGAGCATAAATAATTATAAAATGGAATTATATGATAAATTATAATAAATGGCATGATAAAGAATGGTAGAAATGGGTGAAATAGGCATAAAAAAGTGATAATAATAATGATAAATTAGCGGCCCAACACAAATGAACTTCAATGATGTCTTATTTATGTGTCATAAGAGGTGGAGTTTCCACATGTGGGGTTGACTTGTTCACTTTTAGGTTGAATTGGTCAAATATGAAAAAAAATTAAATTTTCCCCATCAATTAAGCAATGAAAATACCGACCATAACTACCAATTTTATAACAACTATATTATCACTTACCCTCCTATTCCTTTTCTTAGACATGTTTCCTTTTGTACCATCAACCCTCAGTTCATGCCCCAAGTCTTGATGGACTTCGCATGCCTTTATCTTTTCCTAGGTAGCTGGCACCTAGATCATGTTTCCTCTACCTTTGCAATTCTGATAGGCTCCCTGATATAATTGTGTTTACTTCTGCTTGTTTTTCCTAGATCATGAAAATCCTTTCATTGTCAACCTTATAGCTTCTCATCTCAGCTCTTATACTTCTCAGGGAATCCATCGAGTCAGTGGATCATTCCTTTCTTCTTTTCTTGACTAACTCTTCTTCTCGGTGATTCTAGGATTTATCAGTGTCATATGGATCCATTCTGTTGTTCATTCCTAGTTTCTTCTTATGTGCTTTCATACACACATAATTGTTAGCCAATAATATATAAATAATCATATTTACCATCACTTTGGAAAGTCTATAATAAGAATATGGATGTGAGGCCATATGTAGCACCAGTTTTCAAGTTAATATGCCAGTTAGAAAATAATTAACATATCAGAATCAACACTTGCATATAACATGCAGTCAGGTATTAGAATGCTATAGGAAGCACACAAAAAATAATTTTAAGTTACTACACTTTGTAATAGAGTCCCAAATTTTATCTCCAAAGGTCCAATGTAGAACCTTCACTCTAATACCACTTTGTAATGCTCCATCCCACCCCCTTGGAGTAATCCCATTTGAATGGGAGTTGTTACTTTTAATTACCTCAATTTCCATGGTATCATAATGGAAATGGGATTACAAAAAAAAATCTCACCCAATGTGTGAAAAAATCACTTTGGATAACACCATCATGTTCAACTTGTCAAGAGCTTTCTAACGATATAAATTTTATCTTGATCTGATGCTTGGATAAAAATTTATACCCATTTAAAGATTTGGTCCCTTAACCTTTCCACATTAGCAATATAACCATGCAGTTTTTTCAAGAGGCCTATGTGGTTCTGCGAGTTCACGCCAATCTTGCATGGCCCAACCCTTTCATAGTACCATAATTCCCCGCGCCTTTCCTTCCAAATGTACTCCTTTCAAATCTCTATAGTGCACATGGACGTGAATATTCATGTTATGTAATGGGGAGGCTCCCATTGTGTGGCTTATGTCTACCGTGACTCGCTTATGAAATGAACTATAGAATACCTTTGTGGTCCCGAGCTCTGTGGCAGTGTATCCCCCCAACCATGTGTATTACTATGTTAGTATTTTATGACAATCCCAAGCCAGGTGGCACCAAAAAACCACTGCCATGTGATATCTAGGTTCCACATCAGTTTGATTTCCATGTCACCTGCTCCTATTATCTCGTGTTTAAATCATGTTAACATTGTCTTCCACATGGCATCCTTGAGAGTGCCACGTGTAAACCAAAACTAACCCTTTAGACATCCAAAAAGGCCATATTTGCATGCCATGTGTCACATGATTGGAATTCCATGTTAGTGATCTTGCAATGTCACTCGTACACATCATGCATATCTTACGTGGCATCCACATAGCCTTACCCTACCTTTGTGGCATTTTCCTCCTTAGCATAAGACCTAGGCCCCACTATTCTCAGGCCTCCATGCAAAGTGATACTTCCTCATTCAAAGACAGGGAGGGTTTTTCTGTCGCACCCTCTGTTAATAGCACTAATGTGACCACATTTAGAAGAAGTCATTGTCACACCTCCATGACATAATGAAAAAATCAACAGTAGGTGACGGGATTTTTTCTCGTCTTGCAACTTTTGTCGACCACACGCAATTACATAAATACCTCCTAGCAACTTTGTCTTGGTGCGACCTAGATAATCCATTATAGGTAATAGGAATTTTTTCATCCTGTGTGTCATTTAACTCCACACCTTTTCAAAATTCACGCTTTTAATTCCATTATGAATTTGATCGATGTTTATTTGATCCAAATACAGGCTTGTTCTCTGTGAAACCAAACTTGAATTCTCAAGGAATTCAATGGACCTACATAACCATCCCCAACACATGGGATACAATATTTTAGTATTGGGTCATGACTATAGATGAAAGGAAATAGATCGACATATATAAAAGAAATCCAGATAATTTCTTAACATTCCAAAGTGGCACTTTAACAGTAGAGTTCATTAGTTCTAAGGCAAAGTTTCATTTTCCATTACAACATACAACCTATGGATTTACACACACCACAATAATTTAACATGATTTATTAAACAACCATACATAATGTTGACCACAAGCCTTCAACAACCTTTACATAACAACTATTCAAGATAGCATACATATCATATAATGGAAATCACAATAGTAATAGTTAGCTAGTCATGTCAAAAAATAATAAATAAGCATATAAGTAACTCTGAAATTGAGGAGAATATCAACAACGTATCTTAGTAGCTGAATGATTAGCAACTGAGAGAGGGACTTCAACTCTCCTCCCAATTGTAGGCCAATTATACTACTATCCTTTCTTGTAGTTAACCATCTCCAAGCCATACGCAGATCCCGAGGAGTGAAATGCTCAAGGAAAATTCACAATAGTCAAATTACAAGAACATGGGAATCGAGAGCACATAGTGTCTTGACCAACTAACACCTAGGAGTCCAAAGAGCATAGTGTATCCACCCAAACAAACATTTCAAGGAATCTAGAGCACACAGTGCTCCACCCAACAATCACTATAGGGATCGAGAGCCCACAAAGTCTCCACCTAATTTACACTATAGGAATCTAGGGCCCACAATGCCCCCAGCTACAATCCGGTAGGAATCCATAGCACACCATGCCTCCACCTGATAACTTTCATGGGAATCCGTAATCCACCATTTTGATCTTCACCTATGAAAACACCAGGGGAAGTCGCAAAGTATCCAATGTCTCCAACTACTAAGAATAAGTCTAGAGTCCATTGTTTCTCTACCTTCTCAACATCATGACTTCACCTTTCTTCAAGTTCCTCAACTAGCTCCCTAGCTTGAGCTTACACTAAACTTCCAGTGCTTTTGCCACGCTGCTAATGAAAAATATTTCTTACTATCATGTTATCACCATGCTTGGGTATTCGCTTGTTCTCCTAAGTGTGTTTCTCTTTATCTTACCACTTTTCATCTTGTCTTGTCTGAATGCCTTCTTGTGGGAGTGTCTCCCAAGCACGTCCTACAAGACTGGCTCGTCATTTTCTTGTGCAGCTAGACTCTATTTTTAATGGTTGTACCCATTAATTTTTAAATTCAATATGTATGTAGGTGGCCTTTAAATGCAAGCTTATGAGCATAGTTATTTCCCCAAGCAATTCCTAAGCAACGTCTCCTTCACAGACTCTAAATCTATGTCCACTCTTATTCCAATCATCATTTAGAATTTTCATTAATTTACATGAAAAATTCATATAATAATATTTACATGAAGGATGAAAAAAAAGGGTTGTCACAACCTCTACTTTAGTTAGCAATGTTGTTTGTCCTACAAAATTCAACCATTTAGATGAGGTAGTTTATGGTGTGGCTCGCATTAAACTCAATGATGTTTTGTGTGGTTATCTATACATGTGGAAAAAACATGATATGTATCAATTTAGACACCACAATGTCACCATCACCTTTAAATATCAATCCTACATGATCCCATTGGTAGCATATTTTAACACAACCTCTTTGATTAGTGTCGAGCATTAAAGGAAGTTGATTACTGAATTTGGGAGGTTTGTGTTCTTAATGGTCAAGTAAAGACTCAGGAGAAAGAAAGAAAATTGAAACTTCCAAGGCTTTGACAAGTGCTTTAGAAAAGTAGTAAAGGCAACTAGATTAACTTATGGTAAAGTACTAGGGCATATTTACTTCCCCCTTGAATAGATATTGCATTGTCATGGAATACTACACCTTGACAATTGGTATCCCTCTTGCTAATGGTCCTAGATACCAATCCACTCTTTTGGAGAACAATGAGATGAAATGATAAATCCAAGGATTCTTTAAAATGGTTCACATATGATCTAGTTCTTCAACTTGCAGGAGTCTAGTAATGTTAGGTTAGAAGAAAGATGGGACATGGTGACCTTTTTTGACTACATAGGTTTGAACAAGATCATATTGAAAACATGCACCTCATTCCTTGAATTATTGACTAGATAGATGGGCTCAAATTTGCCAAATTCTTCAACAAGAACAATCTTAAGTTAGGCTACTACTAGGTACCTACTAAACTAATGGATGTGTGGAAGATGACGTTCAAGTCCAAAGAAGCTTTGTTTGAATGATTATTCATCCTACTCAACTTGAATAACATGCCTAAATAGTCAAGAGCATATGACATCCTATGACCATTCAATGATTTATTTGTGGTCATCTACTTAAACTATTTATTTATCTTCAATAACACAAGACTTATTTGAAACACATTCAACAATTTCTCATCAATTCACATTCATTCAAAAATTTGTTAGCATCAAGGGAACTTAGAGAAGTTCAGAACTTCTTGGGCCTTGCCAATTTATACCATAGGTTTTTGTTGGATTTTTGTGACTTCTCATGCCCCCATTGAATCAAGAAACAAGAGGGGGAGGAAAATATAAGCTAATTTGGACCATTGAAACAACGATAGGCATTTGAAGAACTCAATATTTGATTATGTTTGACATAGTTCTCAATCTCATATATATATATATATATATATATATATATATAGATATATTCACCTCACATACTTGTTCGAGGGAAAGATTAAAACAATATTTTGTAACAAGATAATAAATACTTCTTTGAGAACTAATACAAGATATTATATATATATATATATATATATATATATATATATATATATATATATATATATATATATATATATATATATATATATATATATATATATATATATTATACATATATATTATATGTTATATATATATATATATATATATGTAATATATATATAATATATATATATATAATATATATATATATATATATAATCTTGTATTAGTTCTCAAAGAAGTATTTATTATCTTGTTACAAAATATTGTTTTAATCTTTCCCTCGAACAAGTATGTGAGGTGAAAAGCTAGTATGCGAATTAGAATTAATGCATGCCCAGATATAGGTTCTTACTTACTGGGAGAAAGAAAGGGGTTAATTGTCTAAATTTCCCTTTAGTTAGGTAATCATTTTCATAACATATTATCCATAGTTAGTGGTAAGACAAGAACAAAGGGTGAGGAATGAAACACTCGATGAAAGGGATGAGAACTTCAATTTCTCAACACAAGGGTATTAGCAATAAGTCAGTACATGATAATTTCACATTATTTTTTAGCTATCGAGGTATGCCTTTTAGTTTTCAATTTTCCTTGCATTTTCCTTACATCCTATCCACCTTCCATTTTCCTTGTAGCATGCGCTACAAACACTCTCCCTCAATAATAGCTACAACCAGGCAAAACCTAATTTTTGCTTATGTTTCCCCATTATGATGAAAATACATAAAAAAAATAGAAGTACACACCATATATAACAATGTGAGTGTGGATCACAATTCCAATACAAATAATAATAGGAGAAACTCCTCCAAATATCAAATAATTCATAAATTTCAATCACATCCATGTCCTCCATAATGAATACATGATTTCTATATATACCTATCCACACATTGCACATCATTAGGGCAATTTTGAGGTCTAAAGTGGGCCTCAAAACAAATAATGTGCTATCAAAATCCCCTTTATAAGAAAAATTAGAATTCATAATATGACATCATCCCCTTGGAATGACTTGGCATTGTTTGAGTTAAAGAAAATGAGTTGTCACTTTCTAAATGGTAGATGGAAACCTAGAGTTAACCACATTAATATTAGTGCTTTGTACTTTATCAAATTTCTAATAAAATAATATTAATGTCCTCTCATTATTTTTAGAAAAAACAAATATTTTACTTTTATAAAATCTCAATATATTGGCTTTTCTGACTTTCTCATATTTTGGAAAAAGAATGATTGTACTTGAACCAATGCAAGCTATTTTAAATCCTATAGATAACTATAACTAGTGCAAGTTATTTTAGATCCTACTATTGTTTTCATAATAGATACATGTAGGAAATAAATTCACAATAGATACAAGAATAGGGAATGCATCTCTTGTTTCGAGGTCAAATGTCTAAACCATTATTCATGTATTAGAGTAGTGTGGGTTATTCACATAATTTTTTTTTTTTCATTTTGTAAACTAAGAAGGAAAATCTTCGTGGGGTTTTTTTAATCTATTTCTCCAGGGTCTATGTGATGCAATTGTCTTTGATTGAACTCGATGGTTGGTTGGAATGCCCCACTAACCGATGGATAATAGGTGTATAAGGTTGAAGATGAGTTAGAGCAGGCTGTATGTAGCTACTGGTCACCCAAATGAAGGCTTTAATGGAAACAAATTCTCATTGTTGAGGATAATAACTCATTTATAAGAAGAAAAACCCTTGAGAGTGAAACATTCCTTCTCAATGACTTATCTTCTCCTCTACCCTTTCACTTTCCAAAATATATTTACTCATTTTTTTTAGTATCAGGTAAATACCATCAATATTGTAAGAAAAAACCACCTATAATATGCACACTATAATTATAACACCAATGTTGTTTGAGAAATGTTGAGGGTTAGGGTATTTACTTTTAGGAATTTGATGCATAGTTTTGGCCACCACTATTGAGGTAGGGTTAGGATTGCCCATTTTTTGTGTTTAGGATTTGGTGTAATAGTCTATATATTTTTTATTTTTCAGTTAAAATTAGAATTCTTATTCCCTTATTACTTGGTCAAATACTTATCTTAGATCAACAAGATCTACTTTTTCTTCATGAACCAAAGCAATAACCCTATAGTCTATCATTGCTTCTCCAACTTTTATTTCATACACATCAACAACTACTGCTAGTGAGGAAGTTGGCATTTGAATGCACTATAATAAGTTAAGATTGCTAGTACCTTTACCCACTCGAGTAATTGAGAAAAAAGTTTCACTTTTATGTGCTTCTTTTCCATTGCCATACCTCATTTATCCGAATCCTTAGCTCTTGGAAATGATAGAGTAAGTCCCCCACAACCCATCAATTAGAGGACTGAAAATAAGAGCAAGGAGAAAAATACCCTTATCAATAAAAATAGGGAATCATTAGGGTTTATACTAATTTTTGCACTCAATTAAGGATGTTCCAAAATTCATTTCCCTACTCATTTCATTGACCAAGTGATTGATGAGTGCATTAGCCATGGTTTTTTTTCCTTCATGGAAGAGATCTTCAGGTAAAACCCAATTTAGATTTGACAATAGGATTAAAAAATACTACATCATGCTTTTCTTTCTACGTCATACCATTCAAACTAATATAGATATTATTTGTAGCCAAAAGCTCTATGTCAATCTCTTTTGATTTATTTTATTGATTTAATTATTGGATTGACTCTAAACCTCCACTCATGCATGAGTATATCTATATTGTGACAGTGTAACCAACATGAAACATTCATAAGCCCCCAACAATTTCACTAAAATTTTCTCCTTCACCTATTACAGAACAACAAAATTCACAAAAATGCACCGTCAAATTCACACCATAATGATTTGTAGAGGATTCCCAAAATCAAGAGCCATACATAGCTATTAATTCAACACATCCCTTGATCTTCATAGTTACATCGCCACTTGTTACAATGTAACTATATTCCCTAATGCATCTATACATATGGCACCTACTGTATCAATAATATGGCCTTCCTTATGTATTTTCGCAGAATGAGTTATCCATTTTCAATTTTTTTTTAAATTCTTCTTCATTAATAGGCATTTTTGTTTTGATGAACCTTTTAGCATTAATGATTGATACCTATCACTCTAGGTGACCTTGCATCTTATATTATCACTCATTAACTTCAATGTCCATAGCATTTTGAAATTTTTATGCTCATAAATACATGCAAGCATTTGTTCAAACAACCATAGACTTATAGTGAACTCAATATTTGCAAATTTGCAATTGCGAAGGCCTTTTTAGGGTATTGGAATCTGTACTTGAAGCCATTTTTCATTGAATACATTCGTAAATGCTTCATGTATATTTTGTCACTAGGCTAAACCTTGTATGGATCTAAGCTTTCAAAATGGGTGTTGTTGACACTATATATATGGTTATTATTGTCATCAAGACAACATTAGTTAGATTACAATCTACAGCTTGACATGCTATCCTGCATTTTCTGATTTGGAGCAACAAACATTTCAAGCAAAAACATGGCTAAATACCATGCCATAATGTGTTAGTTATTTGATTGTTTTTCGTAGTTTGTTTCAAATAAATCCATTAGAAAATGAATTCTATTATGATATGTATGAATTTGAATTATTAGAAGTATTATAAGAATTATCTCTTTTGCAAGTGAGGGTTTATGTCTAAGATATATTGTATTGAAATAAAGCAAGCATATAAGAATTGGGAAGTGTATCAAAGCTATTATATAGTTATTCTCTTTTAGGAACAAATATTTTTAATAGAAACCATTTTAATCTCTATAGGCACACCAATTCTAGAATCATAGTTTAGATATATAGTTTTGAGCCCATGATTAATATGCCTTCAATCTTGTGCTTTTCTCCTCATTTGTTGCCATGATACTTATATTATGTTCCTTAAGTATTTGTGCCAGTGGTTTCCTGTTGATTCTAAATTATTAGAATGTAGGAGCTTGTTGATTCTCCAAATCTATTTTGTAACTCCAAAAGCCAAAAATAGATGGATGAAAGTCTCCACATTTTCTTTGCACAAAGCAAATAAATATGTTGAAAAATGTGTAACTAGGTTCGGTCTTCATTAGAATGAAATGTATTTTTGTATATATAAAATGAAAAAAGAAATTATTATTATTATTATTGGAGCATGGGTTTCATGCTCAAGTTATTTTATTTTATAGGCCAAGTCCCAGTTGAGTTTTTCTAGGGTTTGTCCTAGGTATAAGATTCATTGTCATATATGGAAGACCCTATGGGTTCATTGTAAATTGCAAAAGAAAATTTATTGCCTTGAAAGTGTGAAAATACCTCCAAGATCAAGTCAACCTACATGAAGAACCACGTCTAACCTTGAAGGAGCCTATATATAAGAGGAACTCATCATCCATTTGGATAATTTATTCACTCATTTCTTATGCAAAGAAGGAAGAAGAAGAAAGTTGAAGAAGGAAGGGTGAAGAAGTCAAAGTGTTTGGGTCTCTCTCCATTCTTCTAGAAGTGTGAAGTTAGGGTTTTTGTGCTGGGCTAGTTTGGGGTTTGATTTTGGAAGAAAAAGAGAAGGAAGGTAAGAGAAGGTCTCTTAGGGCACCTTATTAGGCCTAAGACTCAATTCAAGGCAAGCTAAGTCAAGGGGAAGGCAGGTAGAGGGAGATCAAAGTCTCCTAGAGAAGCAGTAGTAGTTGCAACAACTGTCGAGGAGCAAACTTTTGGATCTACTAGGAGGTCAAAAATATTCAGCAGGAGGCCGAGGAAGACTTTATCTTGGAGGGTATTTGTTTGAGTTTAAATCATGGTATACATCAATTTAAAGATCTGAAAAGATAAGAATATATTTTACGGGGTTTCCCCTCAAGAGAAGGGGTTTTGGCCCTGGCTTGCAATCTATATATTGTGCCATTTTTCTTATTGTTTTGGTATTTATTTGATGTTTTCACATTGGAATAAGAAATATCAAAGCTAATAAGTAAAAATGCAACAAAAACAATTATCAAGTTAAGAGAATTAACATATACATTGCCATATTGAATTCTCAACATGATATCAGAGCTTTGGTTCTCTAAGGCATCATGAAGATATCCTCTACAATGAAGGTCATCAAAAGGATTGCAATCCATCTCAAGAAAGGTATCAAATAAGTATGGAGTCTCATATTCTCTTCAAATAAGGTATCACTCAAAGAAAGGGACGAAGGACTCTTCTCAGCTCTCTCTGGGACATTCCAAGACGAAGACATTTGGGTGATCGATAGCGGTGCATCAAGGAACATGACTAGTCACTCCCACCAATTGAAGACCTTGTCAAAAGGAAAATCCGCATACTCTGTGGAACTTGGAGACAACAAAATATATCCAGTGAAAGGCATTCTATCATCATCCATAAGGCTCGAAGATGGAAGCAACATCCACCTCAACAACATTCTGTTTGTTTTAGGTTTGTACAAAAATATACTTTCTATTTCAACCTTAGAAGATAAAGGAGATAGAATAGCCTGCATTAATGGTAAAGTAGTTGTATGGGAAAAAGGATCAAGCATAAAACAATTAAAAGTGATTGGGATCCAAGAATGAAGGCTCTATAGATTAATATCACCTGTAAGCCATTCCCTAGTTGACACTGAGATTAATCCATGTGAACTTTGGCACTGAAGGTTTGGTCATTTACATTTCAACATACTTCCAACTATAAATTTCATAGTAGATGGAATACCAAATCTAAAAGAGGATCACGAAGGTGTCTGCAAAGGATGTGCATTGGGAAAAAATACCAAGAGACCATTTGGAGGCAGTGCTTCATGGTCAAAGTAAATCTTGGATCTCATTCACTTTGATATGTGTGGCCCTATGACTCCAAAATCACTTGGAGGACATCTTTTTTTGGTCACATTCATAGATGATCACTCAAGAAAGACTTGGGTTTACTTAATGAAAACCAAAGATGAACCATTTACTAAATTTCAATAATTCAAATCCGAAGTTGAGAACCTTACAGAAAGAAGAATCAAGATACTATGATATGATAATGGAGGAGAATATACATCCAAAGAGATTATAGCATTCAGTAAGGAATCTAGGATTAAGAGGGAGCTGATAGTTCCATACAATCCTGAACAAAATCGAGCTGCAAAAAGAAAGAACATATCCATTGAAGAAAGTGTAAAAGCAATGTTACATGATCAAGATCTACCTAAGTTTCTATGGGGTGAGGCAATAAAGCCAACTATCTACATACAAAATCGATGTCCTCATAAAAATCAAAAGAACTTTCTATAGATTTTGATGACGAAGAACTTCCTATATTTGAGGAAGAAGTTGACAAGAAAGGACAAGGATTTCACCATGAGGAAGAAGGACCTAGTGAACCTGTCAACCCATGGTCATTCAAGAAAAAGGGGAAAGACCTAACTGGTTGAAGTATACACTACTTGATGTAGAAGGTCATGGGGCAGCTCAATGATCATTTAGAGAAAGTAAAAGACCCAAGAGATATTCTAGGTATGCTACATAGATAAATAAATTAATATAAGAATAACCATCCACCTTTGAAGAGGTTGTAGACCATTGAGAATGGAAGGAGCCCATGAATGAAGAATATCAATCTATAATGAAGAATGGAGTTTGGGAGATCATACCTAGGCCTGAAGACAAATCTATAGTTACTTCCAAATGGATCTATAAGATCAAGCATGCAGCTGATGGAAGTATATATAAGTATAAAGCAAGATTTGTAGTAAGAGGGTTCTCTAAACTTGAAGGCATCAAATATGAAGAAACATTTTCTCCAACAGCAAGATATACAATGATTAGATCATTAGTCTCTCTGGCAACATCGATGGGATGGAACATCCACCAAATGGATGTCAAGACTGTGTTTCTAAATAACACTATAGATGAAGAAGTCTACATAGAACAACCCTTGGGATTCCAAATCAAATATAGGAAGGCATACGTCTGCAGACTAAAGAAAGCATTATATGGCCTCAAGGAAGCACCAAAGGCATGGTATGCTAGGATGGATGCATACCTACAAAGATTAGGCTTCACAAAAATTTCTACTAACTCAAACCTCTATATTAAGGTTGTAAACAATGAACCTATAATTATTCTTTTGTATGTATATGATATTCTCTTGACATGTGTAGAAGGTTGAATTGAAGAATGTAAGAAAAAATTGACAGCAGCATTTTACATGAAGGATCTTGGGTTGATGCATTACTATTTGTGACTAGAATTCTAGCAGGAACCTAATGAAATACATGAGGTCAAGGAAATTATGTGATCAAGATACTAAAGAAGATCAACATGATGGATTGTAAAAATATGACCACTTCGATGATGAAAAACTTGAAAAGACCAAGGAGTTCTGAATCAAGCCCTGTAGATCCTTCCAGATATAGACAACTGATTGGCTCATTTACGTACTTGGTGAATACTTGATCGAGCATATGTTTGGCAGTAAATGTACTCAGTCAATTCAAAGTGGAGCCGAAGCATGATCATTAGATAGAAGCAAAACATATTCTGAGATATCTATGAGGAACCATCAACTACTGCCTGAAATATGATAGAAGGAATGATATTTAATGTACAAGCTATACAAATTTTGACTGGGGAGGCAGTGAACAAGATGGAAGAAGAAATACAAGAGGTTGTTTTAGTCTAGGATCCTCTATGGTCTCATGGATGACCAGAAAGCAAGACACAGTTTCTTTGAGTAGCACTGAAGCTGAATATGTTGTAGCATGTGAAGTTAGTAGTGAAGCAGTTTTATTTGAAGGACTGCTGAACCCTATAGTGATATGTTGTGATAACACCAGTTGTATTCATTTGTCTAAGGACCTAGTGTTTCATGGGAAGACAAAGAATATCAAAAACAAGTATCACTATATACGAGAGCTAGTACAAAATGGTGTGGTGCAGCTACAATACATCTCCACTGATGAGAAGGTAGCTGACATATTGATGAAATCACTTCCAAACAAGAAGCTTGTATACTTAAGGTACTAGATTGGTTTGATGGATTTATCCTACCTAATTAAGAGGGAGAGATAGACACACAATTATTTTCTTCACCTGGGAAGAAATAATGGAGGATTGGATAACCATCTGGCATTTGATACTATTTGAGAATGTGGTAGAGCATTCAGGATAGAGTATTCATGGAACAATATTCTTTGAGGATTGGATGCCCAAGATAAGAATAGTCCAATGGGAGGTCATACTCTGTGAACACCCGGGTGGGGTGTGTACCTTGGAGAGAAAATTATGATGGTGTCTATATATCATTGGTTTCTCTAGCATTGTGCTTTGATCTTGTGGAGAGATAAAGTTGTTAGTCAAGGCCTTGCTATGTGATAATGTTGGTTATTATGATGCTAGATAGATGGGTTACCAGTCTGAGTCTTCTTATGAGATCTCTTCAGATTGAGAATGACCATGTACCTCTTATGAATACCTCCCTAGTTAAGAGGGAGCGTTGAAAAATGTGTAAGTAGGTTCGATGTTCTTTAGTATGAAATGCATTCACATATATATAAAATGAAAAGAAATTATTATTATTATTGCAGGATGGTTTCACGCTCAAGTTATTTTATTTTATAGGTCAAGCACCCATTGAGTGCTTCTAGGGTTTGTCCTAGGTATAAGAGTCGTTTTCATATATGGAAGACCCCATAAGTTCATTGTAAATTGTAAAAGAAAAATTATTTTGTCTTGAAAGTGTCAAAATACCTCCAAGATCAAGTCAGCCTAATGACCTATCAAGTCGACCTACAAGAAGATCCGCGTCCACCCTTGAAGGAGCCTATATATAAGAGGAACTCATCCTCCATTTCGATCATTCATTCACTCATCTCTTATGTGAAGAAGGCAGAAGAAGCAAGTCAAAGAAGGAAGTGAGAAGGAGAGAAGGAGAGAAGGAGAGAAGGATGAAGATGTCAAAGTGTTTGGGTTTCTCTCCATTCTTCTAGAAGTGCGAATTTAGGGTTTTTGCGCTGGGCTAGTTTGAGGTTTGATTTTGGAAGCAAAAGAGAAGGAAGGAAAGAAAAGGTCTCTTAGGGAATCTTACTAGCCCGATGAATCAAGTCAAGACAAGTGAGGTCAAGGGGATGTCTGTTAGAGGGAAATCAAAATCTCCTAGAGAAGTAGAAGCAGTTGCAGAAATTGTTGGGGATAAAATTTTTGGATCTACTGGGAGGTCGAAAATATTTCAGCAGGAGGCCGAGGAAGAATTGATCTTGGAGGGTATTTTTTTGAGTCTAGATCATGGTATTCATAAATTGAAATATCTAAAAAGATAAGAAGAGATTTTACAGGTTTTCCCCTCAAGAGGAGGGCTTTTGGCCCTGGCTTGTAGCCTATGTATAGTGTCATTTTTCTTACTGTTTTAGTAGTTGTTTTATGTATTGCACATTGGAATAAGAAAGATCAAATCTAATAAGTAAAATGGTAAAACAAACAATTATCAAGTTAAGAGAATTAACATATACATTACCCTATTGAATTCTCAACAAAATAGAGGGTCGATAAATTCCTATGTTTTGTAAACTTTATACTTTGAGATGTTTATCATGCACCGTAAACCAACATAAGAAGTGAAGTTTTGTGTTTTTGTCCCTGATCCATATCCTTTTCTATGTTGTTAAGGGCATAGGGAGAACATCTTGAGTGAAGTGCTTGTCTTTGTATATTTTTTTGTCGAGTATTTGAATTCCAATATTCCACCTCATTTGTTTATTTCATACTCCCCATTATATTGTACCATTCAATTTTTTATTTTTATGCACTATAAACATTTTTGTTCACCCATATGCAAACTGCATTGTGGAGTTAATAATTTTGTAGCCAAAACATAAGCAACATATACTATGAAAGTATTTTAAATCTTTGAAAACTAGTAAAAGGTAAGGCTTTTAATAATCCTGTAGTAGTATTTTATGCTCAACAATTTCTTAAATTGAATGTTAAATCTAAGGGTTTTTACAGCTTGTAGTAATATTTTTTAATGGCTTCAACACAATTCTAGGGGATATTGATGTATGTGCTAAAATTGGTGAAATTTATATCATTTTCTAATTTATTCTACATGTCCTTAGCACTATTTGGATAGTTTTCTGGTTGTAATTTGAGTGTGTGTAGATGTTTGTGCTCTTAATGCTTCATGTTTTAGCACATTTCAACAAGCCAAGTATACTATTACTTTTCCACATATATATCGACATGGTTTATGATCCATCTCTCTTTTTATCCTACTAAAGTTCAACAAACCTTGTTGAATTTCAAAATATCAATAGATGAAAGAAAAGGCATGCAATAAAGGTTTTCAAAGTTGAATTGTCCGATTCCAATGTTATTGGCATTTATTTTTCAAAAATCAAAATATTAGCACACATATCAAGTCTTTTCCCATAAAATCATTTTCTAACCTGAAATATGATAGAAGGAATGACGTTCAATTGATTAGTTATACATATTCCGACTGGTGAGGTAGCGAACAAGATGAAAGAAGCACTATGGGAGGGTGTTTTAGTCTAGGATCCTCTATTGTCTCACATGTGAGTAGAAAGCAAGACACCATTACGCATCATGCGAAGTTAGCAGGGAAGCAGTTTTGTTTGAAGGACCGATGAACCCTACAGTGATACGTTGTGATAACACTAGTTGTATTCATTTATTTGAGGACCCAATGTTTCATGGGAAGACAAAGCATATCAACAACAAGTATCACTATATATGAGACCTAGTAGAAAATGGTGTGGTGTAGCTATGGTAAATCTCCATTGATGAGCAGGTAGCTAACATATTGAAGAAATCACTTCCAAAAAAGAAGCTTATATACTTAAGGGAAAATATTAGTTTGGTGGATTTGTGTTAATTTTAGGCAACAATGGTATGTTCTATGCTTTAGCGAAATTTTACTTCAATTTCTTAATTGGCCCAATATCAATATCCAGTTTAGCAATCACGTCAACATGATAGTAAAATGCAAATAGAACATAAACATAAACAATAGAAGACAAGCCAAGACAATAGGACACAAGATGTGGCACCAGCCAAGGAGAAACCCCAATTTGGGGAAACCCTTGATCAATTCTTCTTATAGTCTTCAATAGTTCAGCAGAGAGAGATAGTACAATTTACAAATATGATAATTTATAACAATAAAAAAAGAGCTCTAACTAGAAAAGTCAACATTGGTTAACAAGGAAGATTTGATCCTCAACAAATTGGTCAACTTTAGTCAAATTTAACCTCCAAATAGCAAGATGAATCAGCCCTCAAAACAGCCCAAAATCAGCCCAGTCAAATCTGGTCTAGCAACCAACCTGTCGTCAGCCCTAGCTGCAATCAATGTTGGTCAAAGTCAACGTTTGACCTAGATTTCTGTGCCCAAAAATGCGGTCTACCCAAAAAAAATACCTCACCCAAAAACACAGTCAAACAAGTCAATGCATGGTCACACTGTCCCAAAATTTTGGTCAACGCAGTCAACTCCCAAAACAGAAATTTCGTCCTCCTTTCCTTCGCACGTGTGAGAGAGAAAGCTACCTAGAAAATGCGTACCTAATCACATGAGGAGAGAGAGAGATGTGTGAGGATGAGTGTGTCCAAATGAGGCTAAGTCATCATTTATTTATAGAAAACATTGAGGAGGAATAGAAGTGACTTTTGGGCCTCTATACATGTCAAATCGGAAGACCTTTAGATCAATCCTACACCCCTCAGAGAGAGGAATCCAAGAAAAATATCAATTGTCATAAATAATATGACCCATGTGGATTTTGGCCCTAGTTTCCAATTTTAACACTCCTTCTCAACTAGGGAAAACTCCATCTGCTAATCCATAAGCCAATATATACTATCTTTTCCATCAATGCATTACTCTGCACTGCTTTGCTTTTCTCTGCTTTTCTCTATTGAACTATGAAGAAGAAGAAGTGATCGAGAATGTATCATACCATTCTTTACTGACCTAAAGTTAGTCCCAATCAAAAGAGAGTGTCTCATACCACTCTTACTAACCCAAAGTCAGTTCCAATCAAAAGAGAGTGTCTCATACCACTCTTAATGACCCAAATTCAGTTCCCATTAATCCCATATCAATATATATCATCCTAACATAGGGAGTATGACAGTACATGATGCGTCCATTGGTAGTACTATGGTCCCTATCCTCATTTCCCTACTCATTGGCTAGCTAACAAGTACTTCCCATGAGTCCCAAACTGCATGGGTAGGATGTCTTAGTAGGAGAAGGGTGAACCACTCATCCTGCTTACATGTTTCCAAGGGGTATCGCAAGGGAATGCTAAACCACTCACCCTATACACAAAAAACCACTAGAGGAAGGCTAAACCACTCACCCTATGGTTTCTCACTGCTCCAAGAAGTACCCCAAGCTCCCTGGAGCTCCCAGAGCTCAATTTCCATCTCATATAGGACCCTCATAAGACGGTCTCTCCATGACTCCAAGTTGTTCTCTGAAGGAAAAGAATTTAACCTTCCCAAGGGGCTTTTTTAGAATATCAGCGACCTGCTCATTAGTCCCAATGTGATGGAGCCTTATTTCTCCTCATTGTACCATGTCCCAGATAAAGTGGTACCTAATATCTATATGATTTGATTGATCATGAAACACGGGATTCTCTAATAATAAAATCCCACTCTAGTTGTCATAAAGGATCACGGTGGTATCCAGTACATGTCCAAACATCTCACTGAAGAGCTTCCTCAACTAGACAACTTCACAGGAGGCCATACTAGAAATTATGTATTTGTCCTCGACGGTGCTCAAGGCAACCGATTTCTACTTCCTGCTCATCCAAGATATCGAAGCAGAACCCAAAGAAAAACAACATCCAAAAGTGCTATTGCGATCCAACACACTACTAGCCCAATCAACATCAGAATAACCATGTAGCCTCACATTTGTAACAGTGTACCTCAATCCATGAGTGATTGTGCCCTGAAGATATCTCAGAATATTCTTGGCGGCAATCTAATGTATATGATGAGGCTCAACCATGTATTGGCTCAATGTGTTAACTACAAAACATATGTCTGGATGGGAGTTCATGAAGAACATCAATGCTCCTATGAGTTGACGATACTTAAAATCATTTCCAAATACAGGTCTAGAAACACTACCACATAACTTCTTAAATTAAGTTCCATCAGGGTAGTCACAGGCTTGCAGTCCACCATCCAAAATCTTTCCAATATCTTCACAACATATTTTCCTTGAGATAGGAAAATTTCATTTAGATTTTTCCAGACCTCCTACCCTAGGAAGTAGTGCATTGGTCCTAGGTACTTCATCTCAAATTCAGAAGCCAACTCCCTCTTACATTTGTGAATGAGAGGGTCTGTACCTGTCAGAAAGAGGTCTTCCACATAAAATACCAGAATGAGAGGTTTATCATTTTCAACCTTAAAGTAAAGGTTCGGATCGGCTTCACTTTTGGTGAATCCCAGCTTCGTCAAATAGCTATCAATCCTTTCATACCAAGCCCGAGGTGCTTGCTTCAATCCATAGAGATATTTATTCAACTGCATACATGAGATTCCCAATCATGAACCTCAAACCCCTCAGGTTGTTCCACATAGACTTCCCCTTTGATCGAACCATACAAAAAAGAGGTATTGACATCCATATGAAGTAGGTTACATCCTTGTGAGGTAGCAAGGGATATGATCGAGTTGATAGTGGTGTATTGAGAAACTAGTGCAAATATCTCATCGTAATCTACACCTTTCTTTCGAGAAAAGCCTTGAGAAACAAAGTGACCCTTGAGAGTTTTTGCACTACCATCAGCTCCATGCTTGATTTTGAAGACCCACTTGGAGGTGACAACTGATTTGTCCTAGCATCTAGGGACCACTTCCCAAACATCATTCTTCATAATTGACTCGTACTCTTCATTCATAACATCCTTCCATACTTATTGCTTCATGACTTATTCGAATGATGAAGGTTCATTTTGAATGATAGTGCTCATGATGGTCAAGTATCCTTGATACTTGTTTGACTTCTTGCTTTCATGGAAAGTCCCCCTTGGTGCAATATGTATCTTGACATCTTTGAGAATCTTCCTAAGCCATGAGGGTCTCCTCTTGGAGGAGGATCTATAAGATACATAGGTTCAACAACATCAGGCATCATTTCGTCCTCTTTTTCACCCTGATTTCCGGTGTCAGCTTCTTTGTCCTGCCTCAGGATAGGAAGGTTGTTGATCTTCCTGAGGGCCATATCTTCGTTGAAGGTGACATCATGATTTGTCCCATCTTCCTTTTTACTAGCCACATAAATTATATATCCCTCACAATTTTCACTATAGCCCATAAATATTCCCTTCTTCTCATATGCACCTAATTTGCTTCTTTTCTCTTTTAGCACATGAAAATATATGAGATTTCCAAAAATTCTAAAATGAGAGACATCAGGTTTCTTACCAGTGAACATTTCTTTGGGAGTCTTGGAGTCCAATAATTGATGAGGGCATCGGTTTTGAACATACACCACGGTATTTGCAACTTCATCCCATAGAAACTTCAAAAGCCCTTGATCATGAAGCATGGCAAGAACAATTTCTATAATAGAGCAATTCTTCCTTTTAACCACACCATTATGCTCGGGAGTGTATGGTGTTGTAGTATCCCTATTAATGCCAACTTCTCTGCAATAATATTGGAATTCATTAGATTCATACTCAATCCCATTATCAGTCCTCAGTATCTTGATTTTCTTCTTGAATTGGTTTTCGATCAAGCCTTTGAAGTGTTGGAACCAAGTGAACACTTCATCCTTCTTCTTCAAGAAGTAGATCCAGGTCTTGTGAGAATAATCATCTGTAAAGGTGAGATAATATAAGTATCCTCCCAAAGAGTTTATGGGCATCATACCAGATATGTTGGAGTGGATCAATTGCAATATGTCTATGGCCTTGCTATTACTTGAGGGGAATGGTACCCTTGTAATTTTTCCTTCAACACATCCCAAACATACATTGTAGAGATGTGTTGCAAGACATGGCTCCCAATGGAATTCCTCCAACTTGATATAAAGTGTCAACCCTAAACCCAAGAGTAAAAGAATCTTTAAAATTTATTTTCCAAACACATACCTTTCCATCAATAAAAGCCACCTTGAATCCTTTGCCTCCCATTGCAGAAATGGACACCAGGTTCTTCTTGAGATTGGGTATATATAGTACTTCTTGCAAATGAATAGTGTTACCTTGATTCAATTGAAGGGTAACATACCCGAATCCCTTCAAGGGATAGGTGGCATCACCTCCAAGGATGATATCCAATTTTGTCTCCTTTTCATTCAAATTAGAGAAGGCTTCCTTGTATCCAATGAAGTGCCTTGAGGCACCACTATCAATCAACCAATTTCCCAAAGTATCTAGAGGAGAGGCAGTGGAGAGAGCCGATATAAGATAGTACTATTTTTTCTTATTGTTAACAACATTGGATCCTTCATACCTGGAGTTCCTTGATTTCTTGGAGGGTCGACCATTTCCTTATTATCTCGCATTCCCTTTTCCCTTGCCGTTGGACCTGTCATTTATTTGATCGTTATTGTTGAATTTTCCCCTGGAAGTATTGTGATCATCATCATGTGATGTGTCCCTTCTATTTGGAAACTCCATTGCATAGTGGCCAAACTTATTGCAAACAAAGCATCTTCCCTTCCTTCCATTTTTAAATCCTGGTCTTCCTTGACTTTTGTTCTTTGAACCTGCATTGTTCTTCCTCTTGGCATGAGCGGAGAATGCAATGGGGCTTCTTCTATTAGAAGGAATTTCTTGCTCCACCATTCTTTTTTTTTTGTAAGCTGAGTGGTGCCATATTCTATTATCAAAAAGGAAACATTACATAGCTAGGCTGGTCTCAACTCGCCCTGGAGGGAAACCAGGTTTATTGACCACCGATAGTTTTTCACAGCTGCCCAAAACTAGAATGTTTTAAGCTTGTCTTTCCATGCCTTATACACTTTATCTATATTCCTATTAATACCTACATACAACTGCATATATATATAACCAGAAGAGTCAAACATGTCTAAAACAGAAACAGAAAATGACAATTCCTAAGTTCATCATGGACAAGCCTTGAATTACTGGTCCTTCAGATTCTCTTGCTATTTTTTCTCTTTCTTGACCAGCACCCTGCTTGCCTCAAGTTGCTGCTGCAGGTCCTCCAGCTGTTTATCTTGCATCAGAAAAGTGATTACTATGTTCTTCAATTCTTTCTTCAAATTTGGGATACCCTGAGACAGTTCGGCCATCTCCATTGCTATCTGTTCCATGGCTTTAGCCATGAGCCTTTTCATAACCCAGTACAAATGCAGGGACTGTTTGTAAAGCGTCATTCTTCCTCTGGTGTGCCCTGGGTCAGGCAGGAGGTCAATCCAATCTTCCATCTCATCCTCTGACTGGGCCTGGATGGCTTCTTCCTCCCAATGCTCGATAATTCTTTTGATTTTTGGATTTGATTTCTCCCTATATCCCTTCTCTGCTATCCATGCTCTGTTTCCTATGGTCTGCCTGGTCTGTCGGGTCCCTTCTCCCGTCCCTATCCCAGTTTCCTCATCCTTGCTGGGGCTACACTACCGTCCTCGTCGGCTGCGACCTGCCGCCACATCTCGCCCTCTCCGGCCTCCTCTACCCCTACGGCCTCTCCCTCTCCTGTTTCGTCCCCTGCCCCTTCCTGTGCCGTTGGACAGGCTCCCTCCTTCATCTTCGTCGTTCCCGGTCGCTGGTTTGTTCTGGCCATTTCGCCTTACCGCCTGCACATAATCCTCCCGACCCTCCATCATATCCTCACTCTCCCCTTCCGAGACTTCATACACAGGGATGCCCTGTGGTGTGCAGTCCTCCATCTTCCGCTTACCCTTTCTTTCCTCGTCTTTCCTGCTCTGGTCATCCTCCATTCCGCTGCTCCGCATCCAGCGCTGAGCTTTCCCGCTTCCCTCAGCTTCCATATTTTCCTTTCTTCTCCGGTTCCGCTCACCTCTCACTCGGTTTACAGGGCCGCTCGTCTCCTTGGCGCTGTGGCTCCGCTCTAAGCAACCAAGACAGTTTCCACTGGGGACCTTCCCTCTCGGTCTAGTTCGCCACCCTTTCTTCGTTAACCTACTCCTCTGCATGCCTGTCCTCTTTATGTTTTGGAGCTGCGTTCTATTCCGGATCCCTGCGCCATCATTTCTCCACCTCGTCTCTGCCCTCCTGTCCCGTCCACCATCCTGCCCTGCTGCTCCACTTACCATCACGCCGCACCATTCACCTGTGGCAATAATGCCTTGATACCTGCCTGCACTCGCCTGCTTCGTCCGCCGCCGATACATCATTCCTTCCTTCTCCACGTCACGCAACCCGATCGGGTAATCAGTTGTGTCCAAATCATGCCATTGATGCTTCATTATGGTCTTGGTCAATTATTGTTTTGAGACCTTCCCAACTATGGTCCCTTTCTAACGAGGTCCAACTTCTGTCGAGGCTGCTGTTTGCTTCTTTGCTTCCCCAATTTGCCAGGAAATCCGCAGCCTTGTTTCCATTTCGTCGGATGTGGTTGATTATCTTGTAATCAATCCTATTTAGTAATTCCTCTATGTCTTTGATGATGGCTGTTGTCCTCCAGCTTTTGGCTACTTTGTCCCAACTCTGCCCATCTTTGAGTTTACGCAGCATGCCAATCGTGATCTGCGAGTCCCCTTCAATTTCCAGGTTCATATAACTGTTTCTGACTGCTATTCTTAGGCCCTGATGGATCGCCCAGAGTTCGGCCTCATTATTCGTCATCTCGCCTCCCCACTCCGCGTAGACCCATCTGGTTCTGCCTTGTCCATCACGGAAGATGCCTCCTAAACCTATCGAGCCTGGGTTCCCTTTCGACGCTCCATCGAAATTCAATTTGATGGAGTGTATCCCTAGGTATTTGAATTGATTGGGACTCTGAGCTTGGGGATTAATTTTCTTTTCTCTTCTGGGGTAAATCATTCTAAATTCTAGGTTCAGCAACGTGGCTATTCTTCCTTCAGATTGATCCATTTTCCAGTCTTCCTCATCCCACTTTTCTGATAGCACAGTTTCTTTGATTGCTTTGCTTACTTCCTCCCAAACTTTCTATGGTCTACTGCTTTGCCCCCTAAATATTCTTCTGTTGCGTTCCTTCCATAGAAACTAGATCACAAAGGCTACCGATAAGTTCCATATTCTTATAACAACTTTGCTATGGAATTGGCCCAAACCCCATTGAACTATGGTATTTTGAATATTATTGGGGTCTCTCATTGTCCTTCCAAATAATGATCTGATCTTCTCCGAGACACTTTCTGCATAGGGGCAAGTATTTAAGAGGTGTTCTTGATTTTCTGCTTCACTATTGCAGAGACTACATCTTGATGGTCCTTGGTAACCTCTCTTTAGGATTTTGTCCCAGGTTAGAATCCTTCCTCTGCTGACCAACCAGGCGAAAATTGTGATCTTTGGCCACCATTTTCCTTCCCAAATCTTCCTCCAGTCTAAACCTCCCTCTTCCTGGTTTTGCCTTGTTGTCAAGTAGTAGGCCTCTTTTACTGTGTATGCTCCTTTCATCGATCTGCCCCATCTTAGGATGTCCTCCCCTGTCCTGTTTTTTATCTTTCTGACGTCCATTTCTTTGAGGTGAGTATCTTCTAATTCTGTGTTTATGTTCTCACACCATTCTCCTGGTTTCCTCCATGTCCTCCATATGTTACTGCTTTCCTTATTCGTCCAGTAGTCCCTTACATTTTCCATCCCTGCCCTTTGCGCTCTCTGTTGGATCTCTTGAAGGGTTTGTATTTCTTCCATTTTGCCTTTTTGCTGCCACCCATCCTCCCAGAATTTTGCATTAGTTCCTCCTTGGATCTCCCAGAACGCATACTGGTTGATCATATCCCTGTTCTGACTTGCTAGATTCCATATAGATGACCCTTTTGGGGTTTCATCGATTCTTAATTTATCTTTTGTTTGTTCTGGCATATTATATTTACATTCCCATATTTTTTTCCATACATCTTTTCCACCTTGCAGCCATCTCCACCATAGTTTCGTGCTTAAAACCTTGTTGATAATTTCCGGATCTCGCACCCCCAATCCTCCCTCTTCCTTCCTTTGGGTCAGATTTTCCCACGAAACGAGGGCCCATTTCCTCTGTTGTTTCGGACCTCCCCAGACAAACTTCCCAAAAATCTCCCTTAATTTTGAGCAGACACCTTTCGAAGCTGCTCTGATGGACAGCGAATATATGGGGATTGATTAAAGGACAGACTTTAGCAAGACTATTCGACTGGCAATATTTAGAGATCTGAAGGACCAGTTTGTCAGCCACCTTTTGATTTTATCAATAACTTCCTGCCAATTTTTCATGCGAGTGGGATGTATGTCCAACTGATTGCCTAGATACTTAGTAGGTAATTCCCCCTGTCTGAAACCCAAGGTTCTAGTGAGATGAGCTTTGATGGCCTCCGGGGTGTTGAAAATAAATGTGCATGATTTATCCTTGTTAATCTCCATTCCTGAGGCTTCCATGAAAACTTCCATGATTTCCTTGATCACCCTTACCTCTCTGAGACTGACTTCCCCAAATAACATTATGTCATCAACAAATTGTTGATGAGTTATAGCTAGATTGTTTCCCCAAGGCTTTAATCCTCTGATCTTTTTTTTCTAGTCTCTATTTTAATAATTCTCCCAAGTCCTTCTGCTACTAAAATAAAGAGAAAAGGTGATATTGGATCCCCTTGCCTTATACCCCTTAAGGCATTAAACGTCCTTGTTGGGTTGCCATTTACCAGAATTGAAAAAATTAGGGTTGAAATCATGCTAAATATCCATTCAATCCATCATTTTTCAAAACCATACGCTTCCAACACTGCACAGGGATATCTCCAGCTTAGGCGGTCATAGGCCTTTGAGAGGTCAAGCTTTATCATCATTCCCCTCTACTTATTTTGGTTTAGTGAATGTATCACCTCCTGAGTAACCACTAAACCATCCAGTATTTGTCTTCCTTCGACAAAACCCTTTTTCTCTGGGGATATGATGCTCGGGAGAAGCGGTTTCAACCGTTTTGCTATCAGAGTTGCAATGATCTTATAAATAACATTACACAAAGCTATTGGCCGAAAGCCTTGAGCTTCCTCAGAACTATTATTTTTAGGAATCAGGGTTAAAAAGGTTGAGTTAATACTTGACCACATCCTTTGCTTCAATCGGGATTCTTCGACAGCTTCCAAGACTTCCTGCCCCAAGAAGTGCCACCCTACCTGATAAAATTCTGCTGTGAAGCCATCTGGTCCCGGCGCTTTTCCTTTTTTCATATTCATGACCACCTCCTCGACCTCTTCCATTGTGGCTACACGCATTAGAGCCTTGTTCTGTTCTGCTGTTATTACTTTTGGAATTTCTTTGCATATTTGTTTTATTGCTTCTCCTCTGTCATCCTGAGTTTCAGTGAGGATCCCCTTATAGTGTTCCACCAGAACTTGCTCTATTCCCTCTTGTTCGATTACCTGCTCTCCTGCTTCATTTTTTATTGAGAAGATCCGATTTCGTTGTCTGTTTTGGATCATTGCTTGATGAAAGAATTTTGTATTTCTCTCACCTTCCCGCAGCCAGTTTATTCTTGACTTTTGCCGCCACAGGATTTCCTCCTGTTTTCTTCTTTCTTCCAGTTGACATATTATTTTTCCTTCCTCTTTGCTTCTTTCCTCATCCCTTCCTTCTAGGATAATTTGTTGCTGGATATCCTCCATTTCCTTTTCTAGTTTTTGTTTATCTTCCATTATATGCTCAAATTGTTCCCTATTCCACTTTCTAATTTTGCTTTTTATTTCCTTGAGATTTAATTGGAATGTGTGCATTTTTCCTTGCCCTCTGACTTGACTCTGATTCCACCATTCTTCCACTTTATGGAGAAAGTCCGGATTTCTGAGCCAAAAGGCCTCAAATCGGAAAGGTTTCTTGCCTTTGATTTTCTTTATGTCAATTTCTAAACAGATCGGCCAGTGATCTGAGCCTAGGCCCGGGAGTATTTTAGCCCCTATAAAAATGTCCCTGTTCAGAATTTGTTCTGAAAGGAGGAACCTATCCAGCTTAGATGCTATCTAATTCTTTCCACCTCTCCTGTTATTCCAGGTGAACACACCATTTGTTGTTGGGATATCCACTAATCTTAGATCTGTTATGAGCTCATTAAAATCCTCCATACTTTGGTCCTGCCTCCTAATGCCGCATTGTTTTTCTCCTAAATCATGGATCAGATTAAAATATCCTCCGACAATCCATAGATTATCAGGGATTATACTTCTAACTGCCTGTATATTCCTTAGAAATTCTTTCCAGCCCCTAGGTAAGTGAGGACCATACACCCCAGAGATGAGGATTCTTTCCCTCGTTCCTGCCAACCTACACACTCTGGATAGTATTTTGAGGAGACTGATCCAATTTTCAAAAATAACCTCCTCTGTATTCCATAAAATCGCTAACCCTCCAGCTGACCCAACCGCGTCTTGAGCCATTACTTCATACTTTGATCTCGATATTTCCAAAATTTCTTGAATCTGTTGCTGATTCATTTTTGTCTCCTGTATCATCATTATACTAGGTTTATCCTTCTTCAGTCTTTCCTTCAGATATCTCTGCTTGCCCTTACTGTTATGTCCCCTTATGTTCCAGCTTGTAAAAATTATTTAAAACTTTTTTAAGGGCTGTTGAAATACCTCTGACAGAGGTATCACTCTCCCTGAATTCACTAAAGTTTCCCCTACTGCTTGGATCATCTCATTCAAAGTTTTCCTTCCTCCTTTCCTTCCTCCTTTTCCATTTCCGTCCATTCCTGTGTTTTGGGTTCCTGGTATTCCTGATTGGTCTGAACCGGTCTCCATCATGCTTCCTTTCTTCTCCTTATATTTTTGAAATGCCTCCTTGTATTGTTGTTTTTGGGATTCTGGGATGAATCTCTCATCTAAGTTCTTCCATTCTTCTAACAATTTCTTCATTATCCTTTCTTCTTTGGTCCCATTTTCTTTTCGCTTTTCCACCCCTTGCGTTAACTGTTCTTCTGTTGTTTCCTGGCATTCACCCATTTCAACTTCGGCTTCTTTGGTCTGGTTGGTATTTTTACCTGAGGTTTCCGAGATGATTTCCATCAGGACATCTCCGTAACCCCTTCTTCCTGTTTACCTTCCTCTGTGTCCTCTTCCTCATCTTGGAGGGCTTGAAATTTATTCTGATTTTCCACAGGAATGTTCTTGCCTTTTGGTTGCCCTCTTTGTGCCTCAGTTCGCGGTTTTTGCCTCCTTTGGACTTCCTTAAAACCCTTCTCTCCTGTCTCAGTTCCTTCTATTTTTCGTTTCTCTTCTTCCATAATTCTTGTGATCTCTCCTTCCCTGTTCTGTGGGCATTCCCTGAATAGGTGTTCGTACTCATGACATCTTCGGCATCTAAATGGGATGTGCTCGTAGTCTATCGGCTGTTGCCAGATTTCATCATGATATTCCACTTCTACAAATTCTGGTAGGGGTTCTGCTATATTCATATATACGCAGATCCTTGCATAGGATGTGAATTTTCCCCTTTTAGTTGTTTCGGCTACTTTGACGAATGCCCCTATTGAGTTTCCAATCCCTTCCAGAATCTCAAGGTGCCAGAACTCTGTTGGTAACCCAAATAGCCTAACCCATATGGGTGCTGCCAGTAATTTCTCTACATCTGGGTTATACCTCTCTTCCCAATGTCTCATAAATAAACCAGTGTTATTCATGAAGTAAGGTCCCTCCTTGAATATTCTCTCCTTGTCTTCTAGGTTTGCAGAATGGCTGTAAAGAAACCCTTGGCTCCCAATTTCAGGTCAACATGTCCTTTTGGTTTCCATCTTAATTGGATCCATTTTACCAAATCTTTTTCAGAGGGCCAAAAACCTATGAACTTACAGATCAATGCATGATCTTTCATATAACAGCGGTAATCTTCCAATTTATTGTTTGGGATCACATACCTTGGTCTTTTTTGTGCCCTAGGTAGGCATCTGCTCCCCATCCTTGCTTTCCATCGGCTGCCCAAGAATGGCACGTCTTTGTCATTGTCCAGCTGTGATTCTGTCCGTCCTCCGCCACTGGATTCTCCTGCTACCACATTTTTGAAGGAGGGGATCTCTCCCCTCCCTTGGCTCCCCTCCATGGTTTCCTTCAGTCCTGTCTGAATTTTTACTACTCTTTTCTTGCTTCTGTTTCCTGATTAGTTCCCCGCGTGGCGGATTGGTGCCTCCTTTCCCTCGCAGGTCCTTGTTCCTCCCAATCGCTGATCAGTTACACCGCCGGCCTAAAAACCCTAGATCTCCTTGCCTCTACGCTTCGCTTCCCTCTTCATCGCTCCTCTCCCCAAAATGCAACACCCTTGCTCCACCATTCTTGTTTCTTCTTGATTTCATCAATTCTTCAAACCCTAGAATTCAATCATTGTTGAGTATAGTGGTTCTAAATACATACCACTCAGGTGGGAGTCCTCCAAGGGTGGTGAGAGTAAGTTGCCTATCAGGAATGACTTCTCCAATCAAGAGTAGACCATTATTGATCTCAATAATCCTCAATAAATAGGATTGAATGTCCCTTTCCTTGCCCTTCTTAATATCCTTCAACTTATTCTTAAGAAATAGAATTTTATTACCATTAATAACCTTGAACATTCTGACCAATATGTCATAGATTTCCTTGGAGGTCTTCAATTCAGGGATATAGGCCACCAGGTGCTTGTCAAGGGAATTGTTGATAATCTTCTTCGTTTTGACTTCGAAACTATTGTACTTGGTCTTCGTAGTAGCCAGTGCATTTGAGGGATTTTACCCTGCACATAATCCATCACTTCTTTTTCTTCCAAGGTCAAATCAAGAGGTATCTTCTATCCATGATAGTCAGATTTATCATGGAGCTTGTCTTCAGTTGGGAAGTAGGATGAGGAACTCATTGAGCCTTTTTTCCTTGTCCAACTGTCTTTGGTGATTTCTCTTTCACTCTTTCTTGGGCTTTGTCTTCACCTCAACTCTGACACCATGTTAATATTAGGCAACAATGGTATGTTCTATGCTTTAGAGCAATTTTACTTCAATTTCTTAATTAACCCAATATCAATATCTAGTTTAGCAATCACATCCACATGACAATAAAATGCAGATAGAACATAAAAATAAACAGTAGAAGACAAGCCAAGACAAGAGGACACAAGATGTGGCACCATCCAGGGACAACCCCAATGTGGGTGTTAGGGTCCTATAAATTATAGGATCTCAAGGTGATTGAGTATTTTGTATTTGTAATTTCATATTGTACATAAATTTAAATACTCAAATGATTTCCAAAAGATATGAAAAAGAAAATGAAAAGAGGGTATGCTAAAAAAATAAATAAGAAAGAAAAAAGGAAATAAGAACCCCACAAAAGAAAAAATAGAAAACAATATTGAAAGTGTTGCAAGACTAAATGCCACTATTGATAAGCTATTTCTTTTATTTCATTATCAAATAAGGTTGTGTGCAAATTGTTCTTGAATGCCATAATGACTAAAGCTATGTTCAAATCATATAGTTTAATCATGATTGAACACATTTAAATTTTTCTTAAATAGGTTAGTGAATAAAGGTTTACCAAACAATTTAATCTTGGTAAATCAGTAGCTAGGTAGAAATAAAATTGATTCAACAGTTTAATTTGAATCAATGGCAAAATAAGCAATAGGATAAGGTAGATTTTCATAAAATAAAAATGATTTGGGTATGCTAGTTTAAATGCACCCTGCAAAGCAAAAAGATAAATTTTACCTTAGCAAAAGAATTAAAATGAGAAAGGGTAGGTAGAAACACAATGATTTTTTTAGGACAAGCATGAAAGTTTTATCCTAAGTCAAATGTTAAATATTATTTTCATGTGTAGAAGAAAAAGCAAAGAAATTAAAGTTTGACTCTAAAATTCAGTGTATCAGATAATTTTTGGTATATTATCCCCTATCCCTAAAGTTTCAATACCCCAAATTCACCCATCCGCTCATATTTTTCATCTATCCGCCTACCCCACTACACTCCAATCATTCCCCCGCTATGCATTAAATTCATTTTTCCTTCCCCACCATACTATCATCACGCCCCAATAACCCACCATCACCTTTCTCATCATCCGCACCCACCTCCTCAAATCCGATGGCCTACAGTACGTTTCGACCCCCCCTCACCATCCGAACTTTATCATCAGGGGGGGTCCAAAATGGGCGGTTTTCAATCCCGTGCCCACTGCAACGTGTCACCACCACATGGTTTCACAACCACCTAGCTGAAACCATTAACCGCCTCCCCCCCATTCGAAAAGTGATTTCTTCTCCAAGTAAAACCACCGCCCTATCCGCTACATTCCCGCCAATCACCATTCTCCACGTCATTCATCCGTTGTTCTGCCAATCACATCTGCTCCCTCCAAAATTAATCCATTAAGCAACTAAATGGCTTAACCGTTAATCTAATGGACATGCGGCACCATCAACTCTATAGCCATAAGGTTATATAATCCCTCCTTTCACCCACTCACCGGTTACTTATTTTCACACTGCCATTGTGATTGTCCTATTATAGGTGTGCCAATTCAAACTACAACAGTTTCACCCGGCCAAGGACATTGCTCACTAACTCAATTTCAAGCCAATACTTTTTCTTCCTATCTACAAATTCCAAGTCCTCTCTACACATTGTAAGCCTGTACCATCCAGATTTCACTAGTGTCCTCAATTTAGCCAATCATGCCTCCGAAAGAAAAGGGACAAGAAGAACCCGTCAGTCCTCTGATCCACCCTCCCATTGATTTTCACCACATCCCTTTGGTAGACAAAGACTATAAAATTCATGAAACCCTTTGTGAATTTGATCTGTTTGAGATGTACTTCTAGCTTGAGAACAAGTTTATAGATAAATCTGATGATATTCAACTATGGGAATCCAATTTTCCCCATTATATCTTTCCTCGTACCCACATCACCCCTAAATTCATCAAAAAGTGTCATGTTTGCTATCTACCTAGCCAAAGAGCTATAATTTCCCCTACTGGAGAAATTTTGTTCACTATCACTCCCCAAGCTATAGACCAAATGATGCAAGCTCCTACATCAGAAAATGCCACTCCTTTTTCCCATGAAGCACTTATTGAATTGTATTAGAAACTGGACTTTGCTAAACGAGCCAAAACCCTTGAGATTTTCTTGACTAAAGATGCCCCATTACCTAAGAAAAATCCTCATTATCCATCCTCTATTTTACCTGAGAGAGCCAAGAAAATCATCACAGTCATCTCCTACCTCCTTGGCTATTACTCAGATCAGTGGGTATATGAGGCAATTATAGGTTTTCTTTCCATTTTCTATGTAGATTCCAAGCCTTCCATCTTGTTCAACTTTAGCCAATTTCTTTCAGATTCCATCCATGAATAGTTTTTCAAATTCTGGACCGAGGAAGTATTTAAATATGCTTCTATGTTAGTGTATATGCTCTTATATTTTCAAGGAGGCAACCTCAAGCTTGCTCTGCAAAAGTTGGATGAAGAAAGAAATCAACAATCAGTCATCTTCTGGACTATGTTGGTGATGAAGGAACAAAAGGAACATTCATATAAACAGTTCATAGAGATGTTTGTACATCCAACACTCATGTCCTAAGAAGGAGGACAGAGCCAAGAATCAATGAAGAAATTAGGAAAGTTTTGCAGTTATCAGACCAAGTCCAGACAGGGAATTGGTACCTTTATCATAATTACACAGAGCTAAGGATATTTGGATGTGAACTTACCCCTTACAAACTACCAAAATTCCTCCCAATGAGGATTTTTTTCCTCAAAATACATCAGGAAAATGCTCAATATGGATGAGATTCACTTTGTAGCTTCCAAGAAGAAATCCCAATTCAAAATCAAAACTCAAATAGGGCCTTTCATTTGCAAAAATAGGGTAGCAGGGGAAGAGGTAGACAAACTGTTGAAATAAATGCAATTCAGCCTCAATTTCACCTAGTCATATGATCCATTAGGGGTCATCTCAAAGTTGAGGGTAGAGAACAAATCTACTGCTTATTTTCACATAGCAAAATCAGATATTGAAATATATAAAAACCAATTAGAATGGACTGAGAACACTCTACAAGAGGCAGAGGAGTAGTTGGTGTCCACTTCGACAATACAAACTCCTATCACAAAGGAGAAAACAACAAAGTGGAATAGAGACGAAGAGTCACCTTCAGTGACTGAGATTTCCAGTGAAGGCTTCAAAATCATGTATAGGAAGAAGGCCAAGTTACATTCCAAACTAAGCCTAAACAAGGATTTAGAGCAAGAGAATATCATCACCACTAAAGATCCACTTGTTTCCTCATTAGTGGGTGATCAAACTACACTTTCTCCTACTACCTCAACAGCTTCACAGGATCACCAACAAGTTATGCAAACTAATACATCTACCAGAGGGGAGACAAAAAAGAGTATATTTGATATTTTCAAGGAGATTAAAGTGAAAAATGAGGCCCTGAAGATCAACACATATAATCAGTTTTGGAAGCAGACTTCCAGCTCTCAAAACAGTCTGTTGCAAGCCTTTGGCTCTGAGAAAGGCAAAATGAAAATGGCATTCCTCCAAGCACAGATTCCCCAGCCCAAAGAAGCATTAGAATACAAGAAGACATCATTTGAATTTGATGTGAAAGACATACATCCCATTGACCAAATGGATATGCACAAGCAGACTTGGCAAATGATTTCATCCACTCTCACTAACACTGCTATGAGTTTGTCTAAATTGCATGTTACATTAGCCAATAGTCAATCATAATTGAAGATGGAGAAGGTCTTTGCACTTACCAAAGACACAAGAATCAAAGATTTAGAGGACTTGGTGATCAAAGTAGGTTATGATCCATCAAATATCAATGATGCAGAAGAGCTCGTAAGGAAAAAGAATACAGACATAGTAGCATTAAGGGAGCAGTTGAAATTACTAGCCACAAAAGATCCTTTAGCCAAGGACATTGAAGAAACAGAGTCACAGAAGGTAGACATGATGAAACTCATCATGGAGTAGAGTGCACATTTGAAGCAATTGGAGACAGAGATGGAAAAGATAATCAAAGAAAAGGAGCAAACTGCCAAAATGGTTGTTGTCCCTTTGGAAGCACTACCTATCACAACCATTCCTACAACTACATCTTCTACAACAAACACAGGGGCTGATGCAGATCAGTTGGCAAGTGCAATGCAAAACATGTCTCTCCAAACTGAAGAAATCAAAATATTGCAAGCTCAAGCCAATCTTCTACAAGACCAGAAGACAAAGACTGAAATTTTTCATGCAGCAGAGCTACAAAGAGCTCAAAACCAGATAGAAGTATGGAGGAAATCAACAACTAAATCCTCTATTGGCCACACATTGGCCAAAGTCAAAGAAATTATCTGGAACAATATTATTGAAGCAATGGATGAAATATGGCCTTGTATCCAGATTATATTTGAGCAGAAAGAGTTGATGGAGAAAGCCATGCAGGCCATTTCCACTATCAACACTGAATTGGGAGAAATGCCTACCACAACCAACCACATTATCAAATTTCTCAACTCTAAAAATAGATATGAATTGGATGATTTGGGAGTAGATGACAAAACATAAACAATATTAGAAGTAAAGAAAGTTCTGACAAAGAAGAATTTGATTGTGCAGCTAAAAGAGAAATGACAGACTTTGGAAGTAGTAGTTAACATGTTTTTCACTAGAATAGAAGCATTCAATAAGAAGGGCCTGCCTTCTTTATTTGTGATCAATGACAAGCTAATGACCAGGGAAGACTATATGAAGAAGTTGAAAGACATTACAAAGGATACAGCCAAGTATTCCCACATCAAAGGTGCTATGATAGGGAGAGATTTTTATGAAGCCATGAACAACATGAGTTTCATCCAGCACATTTGTGTAGTAAAACCCACATTCACTCGGTATACTAAGGTAGATGAGATCTACCACAAAGTAACAAAAATTACCATTCAATATGAGGAGTGGTGGGATAAACTGTGTGAATTCTAGGATTAAAGAAAGGGACAACTTCACCAATGCAACACCCAAATAGTGGCCACTCAGCAACTGTTCTCCACCAAAGAAGTTCTAGATGTCCAAATCACTTTTCCAAATTCACCTCTTTTGGTCACATTATTTCATTTCTGTTAGTTTGAAGTTAATAATAGAATTCCATGTCAATGAGGAATTAATTGCAATTTTTTTGCAACTTATGTTTGAATACTTCATTCAGTTGAAGTATTGAGGGTCGGTTCCTAATCATTGTAACTCTTTTTATCAAGCACTGTACTCTTTCAACGCTACTGGAGCATCATTAATAAAAATACTCTTCACAAGATACTTGTGTTGCGATATACTGGTGATGTTTTTCTTATTGTAACTATTGTTTCCACTGTTATTCTATGTATGTTTATCATCTGAAATCTAATTGTAAAATAGGAGATGTGAAAAATAAGATATGCTATTGAGCACCTTATTTGGACTGTTTTTACAATCTATATGTTTTCTTTTGAAGTCTGATTGAGAAATTCTTAAATTATTTTCAATCACTACTTAATCACACCTTTTCTCCATTTCATAATTCAATTTAAAGATCTAGTAAATGTAACTAGCTTTCCCTATGGTTACTATTTTAAACTTTTGATGCAGCATCCAACTTTATTTGACTCCATAGACCAATGAAAAGAAAGTATTTTGATTAGATCAACCAACCAAACCAATCAAACAAATTCAAACAAACAACCAAGCATAATCATAACTAGCCTAAAATCAACTTAAAAACCAAGCTGAATCATAAAGAGAATCCCTCTCTGAAGCCGACAAGGCTAGATCTTAGCTTCAAAAGTGGTTTGATGTTGTCCAATATACTTACTCCCTCAACCTCAAAAATATAAAATGATAACAGTGGGGAAACCCTTGATCAATTCTTCTTATAGTCTTCAATAGTTCAGCAAAGAGAGATAGTACAATTTACAAATCTGATAATTTATAATAGCAGCAAAAGAGCCCTAACCAAAAAATTCAACCCTAGTCAACAAGGAAGATTTGACCCTCAACAAATTGGTCAACTTTACTCAACTTCGGCCTCCAAACAAAAAGTTTAATTAACCCTCAAAATAGCCCAAAATCATCCTAGTCAAATCTGGTCTAATAGCCAACCTATTGTCAACCCTAGCTGTAGTCAACTCTAGTCAAAGTCAATGTTTGACCTTGATTTATGTGCCCATAAATGTGGCCGGCCCAAATAGAAAATATCACCAATAAATGCAGTCAATCAGGTCAATGTTGTTGGTCAACACATAGTCAAACTACCTAGAATTTCAGTCAACACGGTCAACGCCCAAAACAAAAATTTGGTCCTCCTTTCCTTCACACGTGTGAGAGAGAAAGCTACCCAGAAAATGTGTACCCAATCAGACGAGGAGAGAGAGATGTGTGAAGATGAGTGTGTCCAAATGAGGCTAATTCCTCATGTATTTATAGCAAACGTTAAGGATGAATAAACATGGTTGTTGGGCTTCTGAGCCTACATAAGTTTGATGGCCGACCTTGACAATTTGTCCATAATGAAAATAAATTCATAACTTCATTTGTACTTGTCGAAATCAAATGATATTTAGATCAGTCCTACACCCCTTGAAGAGAGGGATCAAAGAAAAATATTAGCTATCATAAATAAGATGAGCCATGAGGACTTTGGCCCCAGTTTCCAATTTTAACAATTTGTCCTCCCTAATTGGGAGGGAGAGATAGACACAACATCCTTGTCTTCACTTGGGAAGAAAGAATGGAGGATTGGATAACAATCTGGAATTCGATACTCTTTAAGAATGTGGTTGGGCATTCAAGATAAGAGTACTCTTGGACTGATATTCTTTTAGGATTAGCTACCCAAGATAAGATTATTGCAATGAGAGGTCATACTCCATGAACAGCCGGGTGGGGTATGTAACTTGGAGAGAAAATGATGATGGTGTCTATATATCATTGGTCTCGCTAGCGTTCTTCTTTGATCTTGTGGAGAGATAGAGTTGTTAGTTAAGGTCTTGCTATGTGACAATGGTGGTTATTATGATGCTAGACATATGGGTTTACCGTCTGACTCTTCTTATGAGATCTCTTCAAATTAAGAATGACCATGTACCTCTTATGAATACCTCCCTAGTTAAGAGGGAGTGCTGAAAATTGTGTAACTAGGTTTCGTCTTCATTAGTATGAAATGTATTCTCATATATATAAAATGAAAAATAAGTTATTATTATAATTAGAGCATGGGTTTCATATTCAAGTTCTTTTATTTTATAGGTCAAGCACCCATTGAGTGCTTCTAGGGTTTGTCCTAGGTATAAGAGTCATTGTCATATATGGAAGATCCTATGGGCTCATTCTAAATTGTAAAAGAAATTTTATTTTGTCTTGAAAGTGTCAAAATACCTCCAAGATCAAGTTGGCCTAATGAGATGTCAACTCGGCCTACATGAAGATCCATGTCCACCCTTGAAGGAACCTATATATAAGAGGAACTCATCCTCCATTTGGATAATTCATTCATTGTTATCTTATACGAAGAAGGTAGAAGAAGAAAGTCGAAGAAGGAAGTGCAAAGAAAAGAAGGACAAATAAGTCTAAGTGTTTGGGTCTCTCTCCATGCTTTTGGAAGTGCAAAGTTAGGGTTTCTACGCTGGGCTAGTCTGAGGCTTGATTTTGGAAGAAAAAGAAAAGGAAGGCAAGTGAAGGCCTCTTAGGGCATCTTACTAGCCCTAGGACTCAATTCAAGGCAAGCGAGGTCAAGGTGAAGGAAGTTAGAGGGATATTGAAGTCTCCTAGAGAAGTAGCAACAATTGCAACAACTATTGGGGAGAAAAATTTCAGATCTACTGGGAGGTCGAAGATATTTCAGTAGGAGGCCGAGGAAGACTTGATGTTAGATGGTATTTGTCTAAGTCTAGGTCATGGTATTTGTCAGTTGAAAGGTATGAAAATATAAGAAGAGATTTTATGGGTTTTCCCCTCAAGAGGAGGGGTTTTGGCCCTAGCTTGTAGCCTATATACTATTTCATTGTTCTTATTGTTTTGGTAGTTGTTTGATGTATTTCACATTGGAATAAGAAAGATCAAAGCTAATAAGTAAAGTGGTAACACAAACAATTATCAATTTAAGAGAATTAACATATACATTACCCTATTGAATTCTCGACAAAATAGAGGGCTGATAAATTCCTATGTTTTGTAGACTTTATGCTTTGAGATGTTTATCATGTACCATAAACCAACATAAGGAGTGAAGTTTTGTGTTTTTGTCCCTGATCCATATCTTTTTCTATGTTGTTAAGGGCATATGGAGAACGTATTGAGTGAAGCACTTGTCTTTGTATATTTTTTTTATCGAGTATTTGGATTCCAATATTCCGCCTCATTTGTTTATTTCATAGACCCCATTATATTGTACCATTCAATTTTTTTATTTTGTGCACTATAAACATTTTTGTTCACCCATATGAAAATTTTATTGTGGAGCGAATAATTTAGTAGGCAAAACATAAGCAACATAAACTATGAAAGTATTTTAAATCTTTGAAAACTAGTAAAAGGTAAGGATTTTAATAATCCTGTAGTATTATTTTATGCTCGTCAATTTCTTAAATTGAATGTTAAAGATAAGGGTTTATTCAAGGTGTAGTAATATTTTTTAATGGCTTCAACACAATTCTAGGGGATATTTATGTTTGTACTAAAATTGTTGAAATTTATAACATTTGCTAATTTATTCTACATGTTCTTAGCACTATTTGTATGGATTTTTGGTTGTAATTTGAGTGTGTGTGGATGTTTGTGCTCTTAATGCTTCATTTTTTAGCACATTTCAATAAGCCAAGTATACTATTACTTTTCCACATATATATCGACAGTGGTTTATGATCCATCTCTCTTTTTATCCTACTAAAGTTCAATAAATCTTGTTGAATTTAAAAGTATCAATATAAAGGCTTTCAAATTTGAATTGTCCTATTCCAATGTTATTGCCATTTTTTTTCAAAAATAAAAATAATAGCACACATATACAGTCTTTTCCCATAAAATTATTTTCTAATATATTTTTATATATATATATATAAGAGCACACTATTCAACTTTCATTATTTCATTTGTGTGTTGCAAATTTCAATGGCTCAACGATGTCCCAAGAGAGTTGAAATAAGTTGTGTTATACAACAAAAATGATGATGAAGGAAAGTGGGTATCGATGCCATTATCTATTGTGTCATGGGTAACAATTAAACCATCAACAATCGAAAGCTATGAAGTAAAAAAAAGGCATTTACAAGACACTAAAATTCATTGGAAAGGTTTAGTTAAAGGATTTAAGATGAGTAATGGAGGAAAAAAGGTGGATAAAGTTCAAGTGACACATGTATATCACTATACAGATATTTCAAAAGAAAAAATTTCTATTCAACCAAATTTTACAAAAATTTATAGTAATTGTGAGTTTGCATAACCAATTTGGATGTCATAGTTTACTAAGGTTAATTTTTATTTAAAGCTTCTTGGATTTGAACATCTCTTTAGTTTTCTTATGTTGAAGCATTAAAATTTTATGTATCCTAGGTTTATGCATATCAAATTGGAAGGAATGGGAACCGACTAAATGTATAACAAGTGTTTTCCAAGTTGTTCATGCAAAATAGGAGGATTACTCTTTGCTGGTAAGGATCCTACATGTGTTAATTTGACAGCTCAGTGACACATTCCCTACTTTGGACAATCTTTCTCATCAAGAAATACCCCTTCTATCCCTTGGAAGAATTTAATTTGGTTAAGGAAAAATATATATTTAAAGAGAAAACCCAGATGAGTAGAAAATGACAAGTCATCTTTAAAGAGAAATTGGACATCATTGGAATCATATAAATACAAGTCAAATGAACCTCATTTGGATATCATCAACAAGGATATTCTCCTCTCTCTTATTTAGTTTTGGCTTGCATAGGTCTAAGGTTGGTTCATAAAATTAGTTCGTACAGCTCTGAAATTGCAGGATCCAAGCTTGCACGTGTGAAGAAGGGAATTTGATCTGTAGCTGTAGGGTTGGAACAGGGAATTCTCGGTATGCTCACATGATAGGGTGCTCCCTGTGGCTGGAGAGCTACATCTACTCACATGGTCACTAGCTCCGTGTGACTGTGACCTAAGATATTTTGATAGTTGACCGCAGACTTTGACTGTTGATCGCAAACTTTGACTGTTGACCGCAAACTTTGACCATTTACTTTAGGTTTGAAAACTCTTATTTGAATTAGATTTGTCTATTGGTCTCATCTCTTGGATATTGTTTGGTTTGTTTTGATGGATAGCCTTGTGATTGGTGAATTGGAACAATGTACTCTCTCTTTGCTGAACATTTTATGACAATCTAATAAGAAGAAGAATTTGAAAGGGTTTTCCCTCTTGTGGGGTTTTTCCCTAGTCTTCGACCAAATTCTTGTGTCTCTTATTGCTCTTAATTCTATTCTCTTATCTATTGCATTTATTGTTCAATCTACAATTTCTATTGATAATTAAAGAATAAATTGTGTTGAAATATTTCTAATTAAAGAAAAGTATTGGGCTAAAGTGCTTGTAACAACATAAAGCAACATAAAATTAACAAAATGGTTAAGAAGGAAGGTATATTATTTTTCAAATATGAATACATTATTCTGAAAACAATGACCACATGGATATCTCAAAGTGATCCCTTTACCTTCACTTAGCTTATTGGAATGGCCAAGTGTAGATGATTCTTTTGTAAGTTTGTTTCATTACAATTTATTTTCAGAAATACAAAATGGAATGAAAGGAAAAGATGGAATTCATGTGTTAGTGGCATTTTCAAGCCATTCTCTATGTTTGTTCATATTTTTTCTTTGAATGCATAGATTAGGCAATTAGGTAAAATGTACACTATTTCAGAGCCTTCTAATGGGTTATTTACAAGTTTTTTTTCATTGGGTGGGATATAAGTGCACATGACTTATCAGATGCTTGAAATTAGGCTCAAAATCAAAGTGGAAGAATCTCGATCAACTTAGATTCAAATCGAAGTGCTCGTCATCATGATTCCAACGGTGTGAACGACGCTTGAATCCGAGCTCATATGAATAAGTCAAAGTTCAGGTTTGACTTGTATAGATGGCAGGAGAAGATGATGTGGCAGGACTCTTTCAGCAAATGGGGAAGCACGAAGTGGCAGACCGCCATTGGCCCTGCATTTCGCAAATCACATATTGGAGGTGGGTTGGTGTTAAAGAATCGACCCCATAGCAAGCCAGGGTGTGATGCGATAATCGCAATTGCACATCGCAACAAGGAAGGCATTAAAGAATCGACCCAAGAGAAAGTCAGGGTTGCAATGCGATGATCACAATCGCACATTACAGAAGGGAAGTGTTATAGAATCGGCCCTGATAGGATCATGTTGCGATTATGATATCGTAATCACATATCACACAATGCAAAGTACTGTTATATGTATTACCTTGGCTCTATTGATTGCGATATATTCTGGATGTGATATAGTTATACTATAGTTAATAGTTCCATCGGGTCCGCCACTTATTGCAATCACATATCGCCCATGCCGCATTTACAAACCATAAGACCCGTCAGTTCCCACCGATTGCAATTTACGAGGGAGTTGTCGGTGTCGATAGTTTATGGCTACCACGTGGCAAATGTTTTTCCCAATTAGCATATTTTTTAGAGAAATTGTAGGATCATGCTGGAAATGGTGCAATTTGTGGAGCGAATATTAGGAGAACTAGGAGAGGTCATAAATTCTTCAGTTTTTGAACAAATTGGAGGCAAAAAGAGGCTAGGTAGCCATTTTTGGACAGTTTGGATTGATTGGAGCAGGTTTTTGGAAGCATTTGAGCATTGTAAACACATATTTTTACAATTTTGAGCATAATAGAGAGGCCCAAGCCATTGGAAGCTGGACCAAGGAGACGTAGCCCAGGAGGGGTGAACTCCTTTATTGTGTTCCTGTTGCAATGTGTTTTTGATGATGTTCTATACATGATTATGCTACTTTTCAATCTCTTATTTATGTTAAATTTCTCATAAAACTAACATAAAAAATCATCATTTCACTTGCAAAAATTCATGAATCCTTAAGCACAATGAAAACATTTTGTTTCTAATATGAGAAGGATCTTAGCACAACAATCTAATATTCTAGCCTCTGGGCATCTGAGCGGGCTGTCCCGTGTTCAGTTCTCTTCACCGCTGCGTGCCTCCCTGGCTGGGTGAAAAGAACCTTATGCGCTGTGTTTTGACCCAAAGATCTGATATCTTGGTTTTGCAGGGGCGTTGTTGGAATGATCTGACGCCTCGTTCCATTGCTGAAGCCATGGGTGATCCTGAGGGTGGGGAAGCCTCTCCCACCCCTCCGTTATCTTTTGAAGAAGCCTTCCGTCGATTGCTATCTCAGAAAGGAAAGAAACGCCCTGCCCCTGAGATACCAAAATTCATTAAAAAACTTGAGGAAGTGCCTGAGATTGCCCTGCAAGAAGATCAGCCAATCAAAATTGCCCTCGCCCTTGCTGACAGGGATCTGGTCGGGAAATTTATGGGGCGTTGGCCATCTACAAAAACAACGGATGATTGGATTCAACGCAACTGGAGGCCTCAGCTGAAGAATAGCGTGGTCTGTTATGCGGTTGGTAGAGGTTTCTTCATATTCGAGTTCACCACCAAAGAAGACTGAGATCTGGTTTTCAGAAATGGTCCATATTTCATGGGAAATCAGGGTCTGTATCTAAATAAATGGACCCCGAACTTCGATCCATCAGTAGATGTCCCTAAGAAAGTTCCAGTCTGGGTCGGGCTCCCCAATCTACCAATCCATTGCTGGAGCTATCAATCATTGCAAAGGATTGGGAACGGTCTGGGCAGATTCATCGACAAAGCAGACAATAAAGGCCAATACACCTGTGCATGAATCTGTGTAGAAGTTGACTTAGAGGCTGGCCTCCCAGAAGTGATTAAAATTACAGTGGGAGAATGGCATCACTATCAAAAGCTGGACTACGAGCAACTGCCTTTCAAATGCAGAATGTGTCATGAACACAGAAACTTCCAACGGAATTGGCCCAAATCCCAAGCTGGGACCAAGGAGGACGACGAAAGATGGAAAGAAATCAAAAGAGGCAAGGCTATCCCAAGGCCAACAGAGAAGAAAAATTCTGGATCAGTGGGAAAGCCACAGGCCAATACAAAGACCAACGAAGACCCAAAAGCTGGAACCTCATCAGGTGGGAATGCTGAACCCATCGGGGCTCAGGAAGAAACTGAAGACAGGATGAAGGAAGTAGAAGAAACTGGCACTGAAATAATCTCCACTCTAGCCTCAGGAGGCAATGAAGGAAATAAAGATAAATAAGATCATATAAGTCTGGCCTCCGAATCTGATGAAGATTCAGAAGGAAGAACCTACGAATCAGACAGCTCACAAGCCACCCCTATCAAATCAGCCAGGGGTCGGAAATCCAAGAAGAAACTGAGAGAGGAGAAAACCTATCGGGATGTTCTCCAAGGCTCCCAAAAAACTCTCAAGGGAATGATGAACACTAGGTCAGGGCACAAGCAAGGCTCGGCTCCAAAAGGAGCCACATCCTCTCAAGCCAATAAATAATGAAGTACGTCTCCTGGAATTGCAGAGGATTAGGCAACAAGCTAAAAGAAGATGCCTTAAAATATATAGTAAGAATGTATTCGCCTAAAATCCTCCTCATCCAGGAGACAAAGTTGGAGGAATCTTCCCTCCTCCATGCCAGCAAATCCTTCTGGCGTAAAGGTATAGGATGTGCTGTCAGTGCAAGAGGCGCCTCCGGTGGAATCGCTACCTTCTGGGATAGCTCTATCTATGACCTGATTCAAAAAGACAGCTCAGCCCATTGGCTCCTCACGAAGCTTCTTCATAAAGACTTCGGCCACCAAGTAAGTATGTTCAATATATATGCTCCTGTTCTTCCTTCTGAGAAAAAACTTTGCTGGGACTCGATGTTGTCCTATCTTTCGCTGAACAATCCAAAAAAAATTATCAAGCTGGTGATATCAATGTCACTCTTGCTGTAAATGAGAAAAAGGGAGGCTCCCCGGTCAGGGACCCAGCCAGAGAATGGGTCGAAGACCTCATGTTGGGATGGGAGTTGGAGGATATCAAGCCCACATTTGGGAAGTTCACCTGGTCTAACAAAAGGGTGGGTCCAAATCGTATTGCAGCCCGGTTAGACAGATTTTTGGTCCAATCTTCTTTCCTAACTTGCGGGCTAATGGCCTCGTCCAAATTTCTGCCAAACAGCACCTCTGATCACAAACCCATTATCCTTGAGCTTTCCTCGGATGAAAACCTTAGCCCTATCCCCTTCAGATTCAGTACGTTATGGCTTCAGCATGAGGGGTTTCAAGAGATGGTTTCAGATGCCTGGAACAGATCTGTGCAAGGTTCCCCTTTCTATGTGTGGGAAGAAAAAATGAGGGGACTCAAAAGAAGGCTTAAGGAGTGGGCTAGAACGCTGAAATCTCCCTCCTTTAAAAGGAAGGTGGCCCTGGAAAGTCTTGCTGCCCATCAATTATCTATGGAAAATTCTGTCGTCACCCAAGATCTACTACAGAGAGAAGTTGATCTGCAGAAAGATTTCCAAAAAGCAAGTCGAGAAGAAGAAGAACTATGGAGGCAAAAATCCAGAGCTCTCTGGTTACAAGCTGGGGACAAAAATACTAGCTTTTTCCACAAACAAGCTGAAGCTTGCAAGCAATTCAAATCTGTTAAAGAAATTCATCACCAAAATGTAGTGGTTAAGGAATTCGAAGAAATCAAGCGGGAAGCTCACTCTCACTTCAAAGATCTTTACTCTGCCCCCGATGATCCACCAATGGATCCCCAGGATTATTTGATGAATTTGATTCCTCAATGTGTTCAAGACCCTATCAATTCTATGTTGACTGCTCCAATCAACATGAATGAGCTTAAAAATGCATTGGACAGTATGGAACCGGACAAAGCTCCTGGTTCGGATGGGTTTCCTGTTATATTTTATCTTTCCTGTTGGGCCATAATAAAAAATGACCTCCTGCGAATGGTCAAGAAATCTCAATCTTGTACAAAGATTGGGGGCAGCATCAATTCAGCGTTTCTGGCCTTGATTCCAAAAGAGAAAGGAGCTGCTGATTTCAGCAGATTCAAACCAATCTCGTTGTGTAATACTAGTTACAAGCTTATCAACAAAATCATAGCCAATCGCCTCAAGAAAATCTTGCCGGCCATTATCCCTGAAAATCAAGGAGGATTCATCAAAGGGAGAAAGATTCTGGACAACATAGTGCTGGTGCAAGAAGCTGTCCATTCAAGCTACCGCCGAAAGGAGAAAGGAATGGTGATTAAGCTTGACTTGCAAATGCTTTTGATAGGGTAAAGCATGAATTCCTATTTATGGTTATGAAGAAAATGGGCTTCTCTTCAGCTATAATTAACTGGATAAAAGCCTGCATTGCCTCTCCTTGGATTGCGCCGTTGGTAAATGGGCGACCCTCAGATTTTTTCCAAGCCTCTAGGGGCTTTAGACAAGGTTGCCCTTTGTCCCCGCTTCTTTATGCGATTCAAGCCTCAGTTCTCAGCTTTCAACTGGATCATAATCAACAGACTTAAATTCTTCCTGGCCTCCGCATGGTTCACCAGGTCAAAGACATAAATCATGCCCAATTTGTTGATGATACGTTACTGCTGGGTGGGGTAAGCATAATCTCTGCTAAATCCTTCAAGGAGCTGACATCTACAGAGAAGTATCGGGCAGCAAGATCAACTTTCTAAAAAGCACAATCTATAGCTGGAACTGCTCGGTTAAGGAATTATCAGATATTGCAAGGATTCTCGGTATGGAAGGGTCCTGGGCATGGGACTCCTTTAAATACCTGGGGATCCCTATCTTCAGAACCACTCCTAAAGTTTCCCATTGGATGCCCTTGTTGGATAAGATTAAAAGCAGAATTCAAGCCTGGGGAGCTTCATGGCTGAATAATGCGGGGAAGATCATTCTGATGAAAGCTGTCCTCTCAAGTCTTCCGTTATATCAACACTCCATCCTCCTGGCTCCTAAAACCTTCATCAACAAAATGGAAGTTCTTCTAAGGCGCTTTCTGTGGGAAGGGGGGAAAAACAACGAAAGAAGACTACATCTTGTAAAATGGGATACTATTAAAAAGCCATTTATAGAAGGAGGACTTCAAATCCGCGATCTGGCCGCTCAAAATCTGGCTTTGGGAACCAAGCTGCTTTGGGACATTGTCTCTGGAAAATTAAGTTGGAGCAAGAAAGTCCTGTGGAGAAAATATTTTCATGGGAAGCGCCTTAGATGCTTGGACCAGCCTCCTCGAACCTCCAAAGGGTCTCCTATTTTTAAACTCTGCATCAAAGCCATGGAACATTTCAGTAATAAGCTGTATTGGATCCCAGGTAACGGGAAACAAATAAGAATCTGGGATGATCCTATTCTGGGTGATCAACCGTTGAGTCAGATGGAAGAACTCTCCAACATTAAAGACTGGCTCCAAGCTCGCAATCTGAACACCCTTTGGGACATCTCCTCTTGGACGGAGGATGGCCTTTGGGATAGCTGGCAACTGGGGGAGGTCCCTCAGAGGCTGGATGGGGAAGCCTCGGTTCTGTTGGACAATCTTCAAGGGAAAGCTCCCTTAAAAGCTTCAGCAAAGGACAAACGAGGGTGGGGATCTGTCACAGGTTCGTATTCTGCATCTGAAGGCTACCAAAGTATTATGGCCATTCCGAATGTTCCTCCAAATCCTACTCAATGGAAATGTATTTTGGATTCCCCCTCTCTGCCCAAAATTGACTTCTTCTGCTGGACGTTAGCCCACAAAAGTATTCTCACTCATGATAATCTCCGCAGGCGAGGAATGGAAGGACCTTCCTGGTGCAATCTTTGCAAGTCAGAGGAAGAAACAACTGATCATTTGTTCTTATCCTGCCCCTTTGCGATAGAAGTATGGAAGGGAGTCCTTATGTTAAATCCTGATAACTTCGAGCTCCCTAGGAACATCCCAAATCTATTCCAATCTTGGACCAAATTATCTCCGTTAGGTCTTTCCAAAAATCATCTCCTTAAAAATTGTTGGATGTGGATTCCCAAGACCGTTTGCTGGAAGTTGTGGCTGGAAAGGAACAATAGACTATTCAGAAACGAAAGCTGCAACTCGGCCAGAGTCATCACCAAAGTCAAAGCTCTATTGGGAGAAACACTTGAAGCCAACTCTGCCAAAAAGCCTGGGAAAGCTCTGAACAGAGAGGAGGATCTTTGGTTGAAGGGACTGGTCCCTAATCAAAAAGCCTATGACATCCTCTCCTCTAGCATCCTCTCCAACTGGGAAATAAGGCTGGAGGAGCAAGAGTTCATTATCTGGATGTCGGCTCTGAATGAATATTTTCTTTTTTTTTACGGGGCCTCTAAAGGCAACCCTGGTATTGCAGGAGGAGGTGGAGTTCTCTTGAGTCAGAATGGCTCTGATGTGTTCCGGTTTGCTTGGGGTCTAGGCAGGGAATCTAACAACAGAGCGGAGGCTCTTGCTCTGTGGCAGGGGCTCTCTCAAGCGATCAAAGGCAACTTTCTTTCCATTTCAGTCTTTGGGGATTCCAGGATCATTATCCAGGCGTTGAATTCCAATAAGAATCTGTCCCAGCTCCATCTATCATCCATCCTCAGGAAAATCAGACTTATTCTACCTAAATTCCACAAGATCTCTTTCTATCACATCCCCAGGAATTTAAATTCCCGGGCAGATATGGAAGCCAATCAAGGCGTTCTGCGGAGTAAAAGATCGTTGTCTGTTAATTCTATCGACTCCTTATGTAATATTCCTTAAGTCGTGTGGCCACCGGACCTTTTTCTTCTGGGTTCTCCTCTGATCCCTTCTGCCTGTGCCGCCTATTTGTCAAAGTTCACCTGGAAAATCTGGGCTCAATCCCTAATATTGCAGTCGGTTCCCTTTTCTAAGCTTCACGCCCTGAGTTTCACCCTTTGCTATTGGCTTCCGAATGTAGGAAGGCTAAGCGATCTTCTTTTGCACTCTGGCAGAAGCAGATCGCCCTGTTCTTTTTCCATAGAAGCACTCATAGGATATTGTCTCATGGGCTCACTCAGTAACGTTCTGGATCGTTTATTGAAGTTTCCGCTCTCTGTTTCGGATGGGCCGCACGCCCCAGGCACCACTCATCCTCCAGCTTTCATCTATGGGTTCGTCGACAGTCTCAACAATGCCTCTCCAATGGTCTCTCCTCCGCTCCATCCGAGAATGACAGCATGAAGTTTGTTTCCTTCAGTGGGGTCTTCAATCTCTCCCTAAATATTTTCTGTCTCAGGAGGAAAGTTAAATTCTTCGCATTCTGCCAGAACAGTATTGTAACCGCTCATTGCCAATGCGTTGGCGCCCTTTAATAAAACTTATCCGTTTCTGTCTAAAAAAAAAACAATCTAATATTCTAAATTAGATCAATGACCAAAGTGGAGAAGAAATGGAATGCAAATTGAATCACGATTCTTTGTCTTTCAAGTAAGTTGTTTCAACCTTCTTTATTTTTACTTGTACCGCACTTCTTCATTTTTAGGGGTTAGAAGATGCAAAGAGGGAGTTTCTTAGGGTTGTAATAAATATATGATGATACAAATTATTTTCATTTGATTCTTTGATGTATTGGATTTCAAGACAAACATTATGTATCTCATTTAAATTTTATAGGTGGAGGCATGTTCGACAGATGGGAAAATGGGCTTGGATTCCAAAGGAACAAGATGACGATGATGGAACACATTTTGCAATAGTTTCACTTGATGTTATCAAAAATGGTGAATTATTTAGAACATTATCAATGGAGGAGAATTAGACACTATTTGAAGTCTGAATGCAATTGGAGCTATAAGAATATTTTGATCATTTTGTATTTGTACGCAATGGTAAAATGGTAAAAATGTAGAGATGAATATAATCATTTTAATTTGTAGACCATAATATATCAAATTATGGCATGTGATGCCTTCTTTATAGAAAAAATAATTCTAATTTATCCCACTATATTTTGTAGGTTAGGAAATGACGAAAACATACTGTGCATTGCAAATATTCTATCAAACCATCTACTTTTGAAATTAGGGAATGCTAAAAAGTTTGGATTTGAAAATGTAACATGTATGATGAGTTATGTGCTTCAGACTTGTTTGATTGTGACTTCTGATATCCCTTTGAAACATATTGAATCAAAGTTTTGATATTTTGGAATGTAAGTAGAATTTTCTATTGAGTAATATAATGTTAGTAAGTTAATTATTCCTTATGACTACATTTTGTGATTAGTGTGATGATACAAAACCTTTGTAGCTTCTTTTTCTGGGGCTTGATTTTTATATGGTCTTTGTTTGATAATTTTTGTCAATTTGTTAATTGATAAAACTTTGTAATAAAGAATGTCATTGTTTGTTGCGACGATTATTTTTCCAAGACCCATTTATTTTGTATCTTGAAAATAGTGTTGAAACAACAATGAGGAGGCCTAAAACTAAAATAGTTCATAGTGAAACCATCTAATACCTTGGATTGACAAATAAAATATGGTGAAAAGAATTTTGAGTCTCTGTCATTCTCTCATAAGGCAATTGTAATATCCATATTTCACGTCCCTATATTTTTATTAAATTTACTAACATGAAAATATTATGAAGGTTTCGACGTAAAACATAGTTACTAATGAAACAGGAACTATTACCTCAAAACGAGTACTCAAGCTCAAAATTACCAAAAAAACATGAAAAAAATACCTTGAAATCAAAAAGTGTTGATACGGGAATAACGTTTTTGTTTTTTTGTTTTTTTTTTTGTTTTTTGTTTTTCGTTTTGTTTTGTTTTGTTTTTGTTTGTTTGTTTGTTTGTTTTTGTTTGTTTGT